>RPOG01000877.1:0-217862 GCA_008086565.1 Thalassoma bifasciatum | reverse complement strand
CAAGTATCCACAGTAATTAAACTCTAAAAATTGAATGTCAGTTATTGTAAATGGAAATTAAAAATACAGTGGCATTATTTTATGCTTGAACCTTATTAAATAAAACATTCTTTGCAAATAAAAAGAATTTTAAAGCTGTTGAGAAATTTAAAAAACTTTTGTCCCGTAATTTTCACCTTGTCAAATGTCAGGGTGGTGCCACTGTAACATTAGACTTTTATTTTAAAGTGAAGAGAATAAAACAGGAAACTGAATCAGCCAGAAGACCCCAAATGACATTTGTGACCAAGTGGAAAAGTTTGTAGATTTCTCTGAAATACTGATAAAAAAGGTTTTTTCACTTCATTGGTGACTGGAACAATTTCTGTCAGGTGGTACAACCAATGTAATAATGTGAAATGATATTTTAACATAAAAGTATTTATCTTATTCACACATAAAATAAATGAAACACAAAATGAAAATGTATGAATCACTACAGACACTTGAGAGACACTTGCCAATAATTTCACACAGAAAAAATAACAGGAACATATAAATATATTTTCATATATTTGGTTGCGCCACCTGACATTTTTGGGTGCTCAAATTAAAAATACTAAAAAATTATGAACCGAAAATCTTTGAAATGTTGGTCAGCTACTGAAATCTGTTAGAAAACATAATTCTTCTCTCAGAAATATGTTTTTATCCATTTTCAAAGAACTTTTAAAAAATAACTTTTTAGACCCTCTTTTTGTCATTGACCCATATACTATGTACTATATACTATATGCAGTGTCTACTACATACTGCAGTGGAAAGTAGTATGTAGGAGGCGAATTCGGAAACGGCCCATGTCTGCACCTATGGTCTGCATGCTGCTCTCTGCCCGAGTACCCGGCCCCTCCCCCTGCAGCCCCTCCTCCTCTCCCACACTCACACTCAGCCGCTTCAGGAGGAGAGGACAGAAGTAACGACGACAGAAACAACTGTTTTACTTACTTCATGGTAAGCTGTGACTTTGTAAACAATATGACTCTAGACTTTAGTGCTCCATGACAAAAGCTGTTCTGGAGTAAACACGCTGTGAAGACATGTCAGGACATGTTTGTTCACGGACGTTTTAGAGAGTGTTTTTATACCGTGTAAGTTGCTTTTAAGTGAAATAAATACATACGTCAACCATTGTCTGGTGAAACACTATAACACGATGTTTTTAACGTCGTGTGAGTTGCATCTTTATTAAACAATGATATATGCAACTGTTAACTCCCATGTCCACCATTAATATAAAAATACTATAAAGAGTCTCACAAGTATTTTGTAGTGATTTTATTCATTGCATGTTTTGAAAGCAGCTACATTATTATGTAAAATATAGTTCAGTCCCTTGCATTAAATGTAGGATGGAACTTTTCATAAGCTAGTAAATATGACTAGTTGATAATGCTTCAATGTTTTTGGGAATGAGCCTTTAAAAAACACATAATGTATTAGTTTAAAAACACCTCCCATTAGCTTGTGTATTATCACTTTAAGTTGAAAGCAGCCACTTTTTTATTTAAAAATTGTCAACTATAGTCAAATTGTGTGTTTATTACCAAAATGCACTAAGTATGTTTTCATCACACAGGCAGAGGGAGAGTGAGGTGAGGAGCCACTTCTCTAAGGACTGTCAGGTGTTGGATTCAACATCTGTGTGCCAGGGCTCCAGCACCAGCAAGACTAAAAACACCACCAATTTGTTTACAGTTAGCCTATTTTATTTATCACTGTGCTTACAGTTTACCTTATTTATCAGTTGGTTTACAGCCCATATGTTGACAGTTTTATGATTTAAGTTCCTTGTTTAAATATTTTGGGGTATTATAACAATCTGTGTTCATGTAAAGTATATACCCTGTGTATATGAATGTTCTTATTTCATGTATCAGCCAATATATCGGATACCGGCTTTTTTTTGCCCCAAATATCGGTATTGGTATCGGCCTCAAAAATCCCATATCGGTCGGGCTCTATTTACGACTTCTGAGACCAAACGTGTTTGAATTGTTTTATGTCACTGCCTATAGAGGAATCCAGGTATAAGGACCATACCAAATGTTTGGTATTATGTTCTCACTTGAGTGCCTTGTAAAAAATGTATTTCCAAATATATTCTGTTGTAAAAACACATCTTTCTCTGTGCATGTGTTTACAAAGACTACAATGTAGAGCTCATTTAAAGGCATTTAATTTAATATAATACAAACAATTACAGCCATCTTCACTCCATCAACAGGGATTTTACGCAGGTCAATTCTGCTAATATGAGCTCTGTAAATTTTCTCAGTGAAGCTCTGATGATGACACAGTTTCCTGTGTGAGAAACCAGACAAATGTCCAAAGAAGATTCATCTTCTTCGTGATTAAGTGACGGACAAAAGCAAGAGGAGGAATGGAGGACGTCCACATCTGTGCAAAGAAACAAAATCAGTCCGTCCAAAGCTTCAGTCTTTGATAACTTCAGGATCCTGATTCTCTGCCGCCAGCTGCAGCTGTTTTTGCCTCTCCATGTAGCGGTATCCTCGCATCACGCAGAGGTAGCCCCCGTACGCCGTCAGCAGCATCATGGAGGCGGAGAACGTCCGGTAGCCGATGTCAGCGAGGCGCTTTCCAGTGATCATGATGACGATCCTGAAAAAGAAGTAAGAGCAGGTTTAACAGGAAATAATCACTAACAAAAGCTAGGAGAGAGAGTAAGTTTTGTGTCAACAAATAAAAACATCTTTTTATCACAATCACTATAGTATTTTATAGCAGAAATTGATTTGCAGCACCTTTCCCTTGTAAAGTCTTTGAGTCTGTGAAAGATAAAAATAGTTAAAGCAAAAATCTGAATTATGTTTGGAACTGAAAAATATTTTTAAAAAGCCCATGAAGCAGTGACACAATGACAGAAAATCAGACATGAGTACAGGCTTGTTGCTCATTAACCAGGATCAAGTGTCTAAACATGGTGAAGTTTTCTGAGTAAAAAAAAAATCTGCAGAATGAAACTCAGATCTACAACATGAAATAAAATGGATAAAATTCCTAAAACTAAAAACTTTATATTGACTTAAAAACACAGCTGTGGTGTCACAATTATTTATTTTTCAATCAGGCTTTTCAAGGCCTGATTTTACCTATTTGAATCCCAAACTCACTGGCGGGAGCAAAAAAAAAAACAACATTTAAAAAAAAAAAGATTGGCATTGGCATGGTTTGTCCAATCCAAATTGAAAAACTGGAGGAATTTTCAGATTTTCAAGTTTCAGATGGCACCCGAGTGTGTCATAAGTGGCATTAGCAACATAACTAAACTGGTCAGAAAAGATTCAAGAATTTCATTGACATAGCATTGATTCTCATCGCTTTGACAATTTCTTAAAAATATTTTGTTTCCAGTTAAATCATGTACAAAAAAAACTGCTTATGGGCCCTGAATAATGGACATACGCCCTTTGGCTTTAGTCATGGTTTCCTGAACTCATAGAGGTGTAAGACTTAATATTACAGATATTAATGAGACCACAGTGAGTGACACAAATATCCCAACATCCAATTTGTAGATTATTTTATGTGGCACCAACATCAAAGTGGGTCCTATATTCTTAAGGTTTGAGGGTAAGTTAAATGTGGTACCACTACTTTCTAATTTTTTTAACCTTAATAGGACAAAACCAACATTTTTCTTGTATCCTAATAATTTATGTCTTTTACATTTTGTTACACTGCATGAGGACATAATTGAGTTTTATCAGATAATAGCCATGGTTTTCCTGAATCTATAGCAGTGCAGTGCTTCACTTTGTAGAGATTAATGAGATAACAAAGAGTTAAAATGTGTGAGAAGCAAGACACAAACATTAACTGCTTAGGATTCAGAGGTTTAAAGAATATTCAGGATGAAAAATTACTGTAAACACATCATAACATGTACACATTCATCACATAAACCATAAACATCGTAACTAGTATTATTCAATAACTCAATTTCTGAGCAACACTGAAGACGTTTTAACCAGGTTTTGCTGACGGTAAGAAAAACTGAACCCACAATATTTTAGCAAACTTTTTTTTTAAATCTGCACATTGGAGTGAAGTTATATGTGACTTTCCAACATGTTTGTTTGGTTTATTATTCCTGAATGTGAAACTGTGGGTCAGCTCTGCTCTAAAGAAACATGCACACACAGATTAAAACAGATTTTATAAACTCACTCTTTCCTCGTAGCCTTTAATATTCAGTGAATATTCATCTCTTACCTCTATTTCAACAAAACGTCTGCAAACTAAGGTTGTTGTTGGTTTTTCTGCTTCAATGTCAGCACGAAGACATGAGATAAATTAGCACACGAGCTAAAGAGCTAACTCACCTTCGCTTTCGTAAGGTACGGAAGCCTGCAAGGGAGTTTTCTTTAGTTTAGAATAAAAATAGAGGAACAATTATAGTGCGCCCTCTTCAGACCTGGAGTTCATACTGTCGGTGTTTCCAAAGTACACTTTGTTCATTTTGTTACAGAAACTTGTTTTCATCCACAATAAAATAATTCCACATGAAATTAATAATAAAAAAAGAACTTCACAGAATTAAACTTTAGAATAACATTTTCCAAATACATTTATTTAGACATTTAGAAAATATCAATACCCAACAGTTTTGTTTCTTGTTCTTAAAACTTTTTTTTTCTCCCACTCTCAGGATCTGTCAAAATTATCCCCATTGTGTTATTATTTAAGATTTTTTTTTATATACTTTTTAGTTATTTTAACTTTAAAGACTTGTAACAAAAATTACTTACTTGAACACAAAGGTTGGGAGATGGGCTCAGTATATCTTTGGCAATGTTGTATCATGGAAAACTTCTTACTTTTTTCTGTTTACCCATTTTGATTCTTTTGTATGTCTGTTGTTTTTTTATTCTCTTTATTTATTTACAACCCTTATTCCCCAAAAAAAGAGGAAAAAGAAAAAAAATTAAACTGGAAATGTTTTCTTTCCCTATGAGCCATAATCCCCTTGATTTGCAATATCTCTTGAGTGACTACACATCAGTGATTGCATCGAATGTGTTGCCATCTATAACATTATTGCACACGTTTTAATACTCAATGTTGCTGTTGCTCTTGTACTTTAATGCAGTGGTTCCCAAAGTGGGGGTCTGGACCCTTTTGGGGGGGTCGCGAGACATTGATAGGGGGTCGCGAAATGTGTCCCAAAATCGAAAACTATAAACAATTCCATATTTTATCAATTATTTTAAGAATCAAAGCAAAAATAGGGGTGAAAGATAATATGAAATCATGCAAACAGAAAATGTTTTATCTGTTTTTCACATTTCTTTGTTGAGGTTTGATGCAGTGAACACAGCAAAGTGCACATTAGTCTGCAAATTTTTCTACTGATTACTTAAATGAAGTATCCTCGGGGGTTATTTGTTAGTTTTTGTCTGTTTTTTGGATTGGTCCATGAGTGTCGTACCACAGCATGGGGGTCGCCGGTCTCTAACCCTGCCATTTTGGGGGTCACAGTCGGAAAAGTTTGGGAAACCCTGCTTTAATGTAATTTGTTGCAAATATAACCCATGCTGAAAATTCATCAATTTTTGGTACCAATCACAATATTTTAATCTTTTTTTTTAAATTGGTAAAAACGTAAAAGGGTAAAATAAAAATCGACTACATTTTTTTTTTTTTTTTTCTTTTACTTACAAATCTAACCAGTTATAGTTAGTGTATTGGATTTCTATATCTAACATTTTTTATTGAATGATTTCGGTGTATTATAGGACCAAGCGTTGGTTCAAATTTACATTTTACATTTTACTTTTAAACCGAACATTTGCGCTTTGTTTTGTTGATACGTCATTAACCCGGAAGTAGATGACGTAAGGGGGCGGGCTCTCTTCACTTCTACCATGGAAACGTGTTCGATAAAAACTTCAGATGATCAACATGATTTAACTAATGATCCAGGAACAGCCCGTTATGGAAACTTTATAAACTATTACACCTTTAACCCTCCTGAAAACCGTCTGAGTCTGATTCCACAGACTTTGCTCCAGGATTTATTTCTCAGTGACGAACACAGAAACACGCTGATACTGGACGTGGGCTGCAACTCAGGGGTGAGTGAAGCAAATATTTGGGTCAATGACAAAAAGAGGGTCTAAAAACTTATTTTTAAAAAGTTCTTTGAAAATGGATAAAAACATATTTCTGAGAGAAGAATTATGTTTTCTAACAGATTTCAGTAGTTGACCAACATTTCAAAGATTTTAGGTTCATTATTTTTTAGTATTTTTAATTTGAGCACCCAAAAATCTCAGGTGGCGCAACGAAATATATGAAAATATATTTATATGTTCCTGTTATTTTTTCTGTGTGAAATTATTGGCAAGTATCTCTCAAGTGTCTGTAGTGACTCATACATTTTCATTTTGTGTTTCATTTATTTTATGTGTGAATAAGATAAATAATTTGATGTTAAAATAACATTTCACATTATTACATTGGTTGTACCACCTGACATGGAAATTGTTCCAGTCACCAATGAACTGAAAAAAAACTTTTTTATCAGTATTTCAGAGAAATGTACAAACTTTTCCACTTGGTCACAAATGTCATTTGGGCTCCTCTGGCTGATGCAGTTTCTTGTTTCCTGTTTTATTCTCTTCACTTTAAAATAAAAGTCTAATGTTACGGTTGCACCACCCTGACATTTGACAAGGTGAAAATTACGGGACAAAAGTTTTTTAAATTTCTCAACAGTTTTAAAATTCTTTTTATTTGCAAAGAATGTTTTATTTAAAAAGGTTCAAGCATAAAATAATGCCACTGTATTTTTAATTTCCATTTACAATAACTGACATTCAATTTTTAGAGTTTAATTACTGTGGATACTTGTCAGGACGGTTGCACCACCTGACATTTTGGGGGTTTGAGGAACCAAAACACAAAAAAACATGTTATATTTTAATAGTTTAAAGATGTGTTCAAATAACACAGGTTTCATAGAATAAAGAAATACATGTGATGAAATACTCAATTCATGATGTAGGGAAATATTGCACTCGGACACAAAAAATGGGACGTCACGTCATAGACACACATCCTCATCTACATCCACACTGTGGAAACCAGGCGTTTTCAAAAGACAACCAGGATTATTTAACACTAATACGATTAATTTTCGATTTAAGGAAGGATTTATTTTGATTTATTCCAATATCAGATAGAACTAAACCACTATTATTATGATGTAAATTTATTTGCACAGTCATTTAGTTTTAAACAGTCATCTTTGGGTTTAATTTTATATTTTCAACAGCAAGTGAAAAGTTATTTTTAATTTGGAGATGATTAAATATATTACTAGATCAGTACGTCCTCAAAATATTTCGACATTGCTTCATTGCCCATACATTTATTTTAAACACTGTTTTCTGTTTGAAGTGAACTTTTTCTGCAATGTAATCATAAATAATGTATACAAGCCCATTTCCACCTGGATTTTTTTTCTTTTTTTGTCAATTTTCAGTCAGAATTTTGAGATAAGAAGTCAATTTATTGATTTAAAAAATGAAATACTAGCTTTTCATTTCATAATTATGACTTTTTAGCTGAAAATTTCAACTTTATTTCTCAAAATTTTGACTTTTTTCTTCATCATTTAACCCAACTGTCTCAAAATTTCATTTTCTTGTCTCATAATCTTAAAATTTTGACTTTATTACCTCAAAATCTCAACTTTTTTCTGATAATTTTGACTTTTAATCCTAAACCTTTAACTACTTTCTCCTAATATATAATTTATTAACTCAAAATTTTGACTTCTTATCCTTAATTATTGACTTAATCTTAAAAAATTGACTGTAGTATTCTACAATTTCATTTAGCAGACGTTTTTGTCCATAGCGATGTACAACAGTACAGTACAATACAGTACAACAGTAAATGCAATTGGCCTCCAGTGTCATAGGTGTCAGATTTTTTTATTTTTAATGTGTAAATAAAGGTATAACTAATAGTTTAACAATAGCTGCAACATTTTTCAGCACATAATGACAGTCAGTATCTCAAAATTATGACTTAATTATCTTACAATTTTGACTGTTTGTCTCAAACTTGACTTAATTTGGGCCGAAATGTCCCCCAGACATAATTTTACCACCAAAAGGGTAAAAGAGGAAGTACCGTCACCCTACCTTATAGTCAAGCTTGAGTTAAACTATAAATGTCCTCTCTTTCTGGGTGTTATAATGAGTCACCTTTCTTGTTTCCCTGTGTCAGGACCTGAGTGTGGCTTTATACAAACACCTGGTCCAGGGATCAGAGAAAAGCAGAGTTCACCTCCTGGGCTTTGACCTGGACGAGCAGCTCATCCAGCGAGCTCAGCAGGCCAACCCTCTGCCCGACAACATCTCCTTCATCCCCCTGGACGTGACCCAGGACACACAGCAGCTGCAGGACTACCTCACCCAGCACAGCAGCTCCCACTTCCACCTGTGCGCCTGCTTCGCTGTCACCATGTGGGTCCACCTGAACCACGGTGACGCCGGCCTCCTGCAGCTGCTCTCTCGTCTCTGCTCCATCAGCCAACACCTGCTGCTGGAGGTGCAGCCGTGGAAGTGTTATCGAAACGCAGCGCGGCGCCTCAGGAAGGCCGGACGCTCAGACTTTGAACATTTTAAGACATTAAAGATCCACGGGGACATAGTGACACACGTGACAGAGCATCTGGAGAAAAACTGTGGCATGGAGCTCGTCCAGATCTTTGGTGAAACGACGTGGAGCCGAAAACCAATGCTTTTTAAAAAGAGGTGAGACTAAAGGACGGTGCTGCACAGGAGCTGAAGACCAACACTGAAGTCACCTTTGATACAAATCTGCATATTTATTTGCATAATATCCACAGCTTTTATGAAGAGGAAAGTCATTTTTCATTCTAATAAACTTGACATTGGGGTTACAACAGTTGGTGTCCTCATAGTTCACACAATAGTTCTTAATTATTCTGGATTTGTATATTTTTGATAAATGTCTGTAAAAAGTAAAAACCTGTTCACCACACACTCCCAGACCATGAAGAGCTGTTTTCATGTTTTTTTTTCCTTCAGCCTTCAATCATGTAAAAAAGAATAAAAATATGTCCTTAAAATTTGATTTGTTTGTATTATTCAAACAGACCTTTAAAATCTGAAACGGGATTGTCATGAAGTGTAATGTGAATTTAAGCTTAATTTGATCTTTCCTGGACTCTCAAACCTGGTTCATCATTCTGGATCAAACTTTGGTTGGATAAAGTTCATACATTAAGGTTTAGATTTTTTGAAAATAAAATGTTCTTGAGAAAAGATTTAAAGTGCAAAACAAAGATTTATTTTCCCTCACAAACAACAGGAGGACAAGTCAGTGATGAATGTTTCAAGCAAAGAGTAGAAACTGAATGGGAAGTAAATAATTTCCAAGCTACAGCATATTTAATGTTTTAAATGAATTTAATTTATTTTAATGTCTTAATTTTAGATACATGCATTTAAGATTCTTAAAGGATACACAGACGCCCTGTTAAAGGACAGAGCTTTTACTGTTGCCCAAACTCTGCGTTTTTTACTTCACTCTTTTACAAATCAACTCAAAAAATGTACTTATTAACAAAAACGCTCACAACTCATGACTTTTACAGTCCCCTGATATCTGATCTGACTTTCTGTATCTTGTACCTGTTCTTGTACAAAATTTCAAGCATCTCTGAGCATCTTTAAAAGTGCTTCACAAGTCCTCTATTATTTAAATGGCACATTCATGTCTGCACTGTCTGCTTTTGGGAGATTTTGCAATATCTCACTTCCACAACTTCAGAACAGATTTTCCACTTTCTCTTTTTGTTTATAGGTTCACATTCAATTTGACGTAAAATGTTATAATTTATCCATGCATTGGTTACGTTTATTTCCTTTTAAAGTCTATTTTCTTTTCTTAATTGATACATGAGCGTGTGGGAGGGTTTTTTTTGTCTGCAGGTAATTTGTAATAATGTTGCAAGCTATGTCTTGTATGTCTTTGTAACCTGCTACTGGATACTGTGAATTTCCCTAAGGATCAATAAAGTATCTATCTATCTCTATCAATAGCTTCCATAAATGAAGAGATTATTTTAGTCAGATTACAAATACTGGAGACAGGTTGAACACAGAATAACTATTTTGAGACAAACTCAAATGATGTGAGTGATTAGAGTCAAAGTTTTTTTTATCACAAATACTGAGCATAATTTTGGGTTCGTGAGTTCCTAAGGATGTTTGGAATCAAGGTCCTAGATTTTGTTAGTTAAAAAAAAGTTATCAAAACATGATTTAAAACCTCTGTTTGATGCTTGTAAAATAGTAATAAGAGGATAGATTAGCCTCAAGGTATTTCAGTAAATGAAAGAAGCAATATTTGCATGAGTGTGAAGAAATAATCTTTGTGACAGAGAAGCCATTTACGTCCTGTTTGTCTTTCAACTGCAACACACTTTGATTTAATATCTTTATTTTTCTTGAATTAAGGTGTCCTTTATGTGAATAAAATGAAAATGACTGACTTATATGTGTAAGGAGGAAGCTTCAATGACCACAATGCAAAGCTGCAAAATAAGACTTGAGCCCACTTGTTAATTTTCATCATTTTAATTACAGAATACTAAAAATAACATTACATAAAATGTCTTTTTAAAAGAAACCATTGAATATTACAAAGGTTGTAAATTTTGTAAAGTTAGGATATAAAATCTTTGAACAGTGGTGCATAATTGAAAAGAAAAATAATTTTCATAAAATGTATATATTAACTGTTCTACTACATAAAAAATGAGATGGACACAAAATCGCAGACAGACGAGATGAGTGGACACCGCCATTACCGCAGTGAGCTCTCCTTTCCAAGGAAGAAAGACTTGAGATGCACAGCACACACCACAATCAGCTTCAGGTCTCAAGTTATGTCAATGTTCAAAAAAAAAAACAGAAACGAAAGAAAAAAAAAAACAAGAGGGTGGATTTACAGCGGAAGAAAACCAACAAGCTCCAAAGACTACAAAAAAGTGACTTGGTGGCTGCTCCCAATATTCACACACATCTCAAACTAAACTGGCCTTGGTTCCATAGACACACACTGTTTTTCCACAGGTTTAAGCTGTACAAAGAGTTTTGAGAAACCTCATACTTAAAATTCATCCCACCAAGACAGGGAAACAACGATCAGCCAGCTTTCAGTGTCATCACACAGCCATTCCTAAATCCTACTGTACAACTGGTCAGTCAGATCCACTGAAAGCTACCATGGTCACAGAATTCAACATCAGGAATTAGACTATACACAAGAGAAGAGAAGAGGAGGAGGAGGGGGAGGAAACATGCATATTCCAACAGTGTGCTTGCTTTCTTACTCTTCCTTCTCAGATTCACCCTGTCACTTCACCTCGAGCCCTTGTTAAGATGTTTAAGCCACAGATTCGCTCAATAAGAATCGGCCGTCGAGGACCGTCCTCCACGTGCACCACACACTGGCCAGTCAGGTCCACACAGAGGTATTTCATCCGTCTCCTGCTGTTTGGGAGACGTGTTGTGTCACATTTTTTTGGTAAACAGACACAAGAGGGGAGGGGATTAACAGTTTATTCAGGTGTTCTTTTCTTTTTTAAAAAAAGGTCCCAGATATGAGTTAAGAGTTAGGCTGAGTGGCAGAATCACGGTTCATTCTGTGCAGTAGTAGTGGTTTCGTCGGCCCACGAAGAGCAGGTGGAGGAAAGCAGAGAAAAAGAGTGAGAGGGGGAACAAACGATAACCATCTCAGAGGACAACAGAGGCATTGAAGGAGGAAAACGAGGCGACGGAGGCCAGCGGAGCTACTTGGTTTGGCTGGTGTGTCGCTCAGACAGCTGGAGAGTTTGGAGAGGAGAAGAGCTGCTGCTGCTGCTGCTGCTGCTGAAGCTAATAATGCTGTTTAGGTTCAGATGAGTCCCCCTGAGTTAGTGCACACGTCAGAGTCAGGCAGGCCGAGCCCGCTTGTTCGTTAAGAAATCCACAAAAAGAAGCGTTAAGAAAAAAATCAATTTTATAATCAAGCTTACAATTAGCTTTGGAGAAAGAGAGAAAGAGCCTGTCGTAGTTTGTACAAGTCTGTGATGAGGAGAGGGGTCGGGTGGTGTTAGTGTGGAGGAGGAGGAGGAGGAGGAGACAGTTCAGGTGTAACAATATTTTCTGAGTCCTGCTCATTTTTCGGAAACTCTGACAAGTTTGCATTTTGTGTTGTGAATGTGCGCTTTGTTGAGCCCAACCAGAGAGTGGGTGCTGTTGTTTGGAGCGTTCTCGTGTCGGAATCGGATCATCGGACATGATTCTCGGTGCAGGTCTGCCCAGCAGGCGAGGGAGGAGAGGGGGGGGTCTGGTTGGGTGCTGGTGTTGCAGGTTTTGCTGACTGTGAGTCAGTCAGGCAGACAGACAGACAGGTGGGTAGACAGGCAGATGAGCTGTAACGGGGTTTTTCAGGTGGAGCTGCGGCTAAATGAGAGGAGCCGTCTCCATCAGGCCTTTGTTGGGGTCCAGGCTGGCGAAGAAGCGGACGTCCCGGTCTTTGTCGGACTGCAGGGCCATCACAGTCTCTTCCAGCTCGTCTGAGTAGGCACAGCCCGGCTCTTTGAAGAACGCTGGGACACAAACGCAGCGCTCAGTTAGTTACAGGAGAACAGGACTATGGAGCATCAAAGTACAATGACTCTTGAACATTGTTTTGTAGCGACAAAAAAAGTAGATCCCCGGTAAAAGCTGGGTGTATTATCCAAGAAAGTTAAGAGTGGGGTAATGGAAGTACAAGGTTATAGGATATTTATTTTATGTGCAAGAAAACAGCAGAAACAGTTGAGTGAAGTCAACAAAATATTCATGTTGTCAAAACAGAGCTGTGTTTTGTAGTAAGATAAAAGGTCCAAAGGGGGGCAGTAGCTGTAACTACTGTACTTTCCAGACTACAAGTTGCATCAGTCAATAAATGCATCACAATGAGGGAAAAAACATAGAAGTCACACTAGACAATGAGTCACTTTTATTCAGAATGATTTGGTGTGTTCACGGTATTTTCAGAGAGAAATAATTTCCCTACAGCACCTCACATCTGTGACCAGAGTTAAGTTTCAGTTTCAACTAAGGGCCATTTTATTCAGGATAAAAACCCAGTATTGGGATTTCTGGAATTCCCTTGTATAGCACAAAGGGGAGCTGTGTTTTACAAAATCATTAGTGCGTTTAAAAAAAAAAAAGTATATAGTTGTTTTCAGAATGAACAGCACCAACAGTTAAATGCATAAAACTAAGGGTAAACAGGAGCACCATTGGAAAAGTTAATTAGTGTCAAACATTGTAAACAAACTGCAGGTTAGTGGGAGTTGTTTTGACATCAAACTGCAGAAAAAAAAATATCAGCAGAGAAAAAACATCAACACTTACAAATGTTAATTTTGTTTTGGTGAGATTTGCTTGAAAACATGTCGCTCTGCTGCTTCAGACAATTACTCAAAGAATGAATAAATTGATTTTACGGATGAAGAAACCTGGTTGTGTTGAAGTTATGAGCAGGTGTGGTTTATGACAAGTGTCTGCGTCTCTGCGTTTACCTTTCTCCATGACGCTCTGTCGCAAAGCCTTGGCCACCAGCACTCGCACGTTGGCCACCGGGTCCGAGGAGAGGCTGAGCAGGCTGGGTAAGAGGTGCTGGCTGAACTGGTCCATGGGCATACAGTCCTCCTCCACAATGGCCTGCAGGGCAAACAATACGAGGAAACATTAAAAGACTCGTTCACACCGAGGGAGAGCCAAACACGGAAAACAAGGAGGAAAAAGGGTCAGCGGACGCATACCACAGAGCCAGAGTACGTGAGCACACAGAGGCGTTAGGAACAGGCTCAGGAGTAAAAAACACTTAACACTTAGAGAAACATACCAAACATAAACAAAAACTCTTTATTAGTTCACTTTCTTTGGAGCTAAGAAGAAACAAGCAGTCACAGACCTGGCAGATGAAGGCGAAGGCCTGCCGTCCCACCCACTTAGGACAGTGGCAGAACCTGACGGTGAGTTCGTTGATAAAGTTCTGGCCAAGATCATCGGCCCCGGATGCATACAACTTCTGGAGGATCTCTACAACCTGGGAACATGGGAAAAGACGGCAAACTTAATGATATACTGAGAGTTTGAAACTGTACTTAATGTGGAAATGAGAATATAGGTCAAGTAAGTTTCAGGAGATAAAAGGAACAGGTTTACAAAGTCTGAACAAAATGAAATAATCTATAGTAAGTATTACAGTCACTACGGTCACAGAGCCTGAAAATGTCAAGTCCTTATTTTGCATTGAAGGAAATAAGTGAGAAAAGTGTCTTGTACTTAATAATGGTATGATAGACCCATTAGCAACTTAGTTAACCATTAAACTTAAAAAGTTCAGTCTAAAGTTACGAAATCTAAAATAAAAATCTAAAAAATTCTGCTGTGACTTCCTAGTTCATCCATGGAAGCCCCTTTCTGCTAGTTAAAAAAATAAAAGCTAAAATTTGGCTTTGATGTGAATTTTTTTTTTTTGTGGCCATATAAAGTCAAAATTTTAAGATAAAAGGTTAAATTTTAAGACAAAAAGTCAAAATAATGACAAAAACATAAAAGTCAAAGTTAGCTGAAGTTTTTTAACAAAAAGCTGGGTTTTTTAAAAAAAAAAGAAAAAAAAAGAAAATTCAAGATAACATAAAATGTTTTTATTTAAGATTAACAGTCAAAATTGTGAGCTCAAAAGTCAAAGTCATAAGAAAGGAATGCAGAACTTTTTCTGTTTATTGCAAAAAACTTGACATTTTATTTCAAAACTTTGACTTTGTGCGGACAAATTTTTTTTTGTTTTACTTTTTTGTAACTGACAAAAATTGACTTTTACATTAACCTGAAATTTTGAGAGGTGTTGTTTAACAAATGTGTGTGCAAAGTATATTTCCTGTTAAGTCAGAAAAAGGAATTTTAAAACCTGACGGTGCTTTTCCTCTTTCAGGGGATGTAAAACTAACTGAATATCATTGATCAGAGTGAGTCACTTCCTGTTGGTCTCAGTTTTTCCAGTGTTTTTGCAGATCAAACCATGTGCAGCTCATCGCCCGAATCCAAACTTCACAGACGTTCACAAAAATAATAATAAACAAAGCAAACAATCCCAGGTTTAAGGTCGTGAACGTACCAGTTTATAGGAGATCCACCTGACCTCTGACACCTTATCGGAGCAGAGAGTGAGCGCTATCTGTCTGAGGTAGTCATACACGTCGTAGTGGCTGTACAACTCAATGATCAGGATCAGCTGCCTGCAGACGGAAAAAGACAGAAAGAATTACACGTCAGTAAAGAGGAATTATTCCAGAAACATCAAGATTAGGAGGAGACGCACTCTGCCAGCTCGTATCTGAATCTCCAGTTGCGGCTGTTGTCGGTCACCATGAACTCCTGCAGCTGGTACAGATACTCTCTCCTCTTGTCTGCGTGGAGAAGCTGAAAGAGAAAACAGAACAAGCTCAATTAACCCGCTGCACTTCAAGTGGAAGTTTCTTCTTCTTTAATTGTGACTTAAACAGCTTCACAACAGCCCGAAGGACAGTTTCCCACCTTGAGGAAGTCGTAGAGGTGTTTGAGCACCCCGATCCGAACCTCGTCCAGGTCTTTGAGGAAACCATTGAAGATGGGAACCAGATCCGCTGCTGTCAGCTGGTCTCCCAGGATGACCGCCAGCTCGTGGATGGAGAAAGCCAGCGTGCGCCGCACCTTCCACTGAGAGTGTGAGGAACAGAGGGAAAAACACAGCAAAGGATTAAATTAATAACTTTGATCATAAAAGAGTCCAAACAGGAAAAAAATCCTTCCATTTTTATTTGGTTAGAACAAGTGGACACAGTTATACACACAACATAAATACAGATACAAGATTCTTCTCTTTTTTATGGGCATTTTTAACTCCCTTTAGCATCACTTCTGTTAACATTATTTCCTGTTTAACTTCTTTCCCCATCAAAAAAAACTTTAAGCCAGTTCCTTTCCCTCACCAGCCCTTATATACAAAACCAAAAAATGACAAAAAAAAAACTATAAACCGAGAACGAGAACATAGAAAATCTTACACTCCAAACTATTTATAATAACAAGGAGCCTATAGTAAGGAAAGAGAAAAAAAGCCTTATATTTTAGAAAACATTTGAACAATTCAGAAAGGTCATAGAAAAAATAATCTACCCTTGTTGGGGTAATATGATCTTCTCCATTTTAAAGCTTTCAAAAATAATGTCAATCTAACCATGCAAAGATGGAGCTGTTAGCCATTTGTCATTTTCTTAGAGGAGAAATCCACAGTTTGATTGTTTTTTGAGCTGTTTTAACAGGTATCTTTTATAACTCATGGATTAATCAAAAATATTAAGTAACCTAGAATGTTCTTGTGTACTCCCAACCTCAAGGTACTCAGTTCACTATCACAAAAAAAAGAAACAAGAAAGGATTCTTGTTTAAGAACCTAAACCTACAAAATTCCAAACAAATTATCAAACA
Source organism: Thalassoma bifasciatum (assembly GCA_008086565.1). Classification (NCBI taxonomy): domain Eukaryota; kingdom Metazoa; phylum Chordata; class Actinopteri; order Labriformes; family Labridae; genus Thalassoma; species Thalassoma bifasciatum. The sequence continues at coordinate 201,246 of RPOG01000877.1, read as the reverse complement.
TTTGTATCCCTCAGTGAAAGTTACAGAACAGAAAACTGCAAACAAAATGCAGTTAAGTTGAGAACAAACCCTGACATTTCTGTGAACCTCTCTCAGGGACTGGTGGTCTGAGCAAACAGCTGAACAGAGCAGCGTTGTCATGCTCACAGTGACCCTCAGTGCTGTGATGAAGTAATGAGCAGCAGTGTGACTAAGAGCTGTCACACACACTCTCTCTCTCTCTCTCCCTCTCTCTCTCTTTCTGCTGCTGCAGAGTGAAGAAACATTTCCCCTCACACATTTCCATCTCTTTCACACGTCTTCAAGCGAAGCGTTTGCACAACAAGTGTTCCTCAAAGTGAGTGGAGGACGTTACTGACGAATATCAAGAAGATTGGAGAGGACGAGCATCACAACATAGAAATGTTCTTACTCCCAACATAAAATAAGACAATATACAAAATCACTGTTGGATTCGTGACATATGTGTAACAGCCATTAAATCACCCTAAATTGACAGGCATGTTCCCCCAACCTGAAATCAGCCAACTACCACGCCTCATTTCATCTACATAAGGACATCTGTTCAGCCTATCAGGAAGAGGAGCCATTGACCGCAACGTCCGTGAAAACACAGCTCTTCCCCCTGACCCCTCACGTTGGGTCCTGACCGCCGAGGTGATAAATGATCAGCTGACACTCCTGGTGCTGTGAGGGAAATCGTGCCGGGTATCAAAAAACATAAACGACACATTAAAACAGCTGCTAGATAAGTTTTGCGAATGAACAAATAAGTTCCATAGACTCGAGAAGAGATGCATGCACAGTTCATATCATTAACTCCTGTGCTTTTTACTTACTTTGTAAATAACAGATCCGGATAAATTCTAACACAAACTGAACTCAACTTACATCATAATTTCCACAAACAAAAAGAGTAAACCTCCCTTGCACTAAATCAATGCAAACCACAGCCAAAGATAAAACATGAAGCACATGAGTTCTGAACAAACAAGTGGTGATTTAAGTGCATCTGTCACCTGAAGATTATCTGTAGTAAAGCAGAATCAAAGTGTTCAGTGTAAGTGACACTCGTAAAATGCACAATCTTCCAAGAAGTGTGGATAAATGTTCCTGTATGCAAGAAAGTCTAAAAGCTCAAACAGATTCATACTGCCACAAATACTCAACCTCAGCTGTTTACTGTTTCAGGTTTGTCTTTGATTTAAGCTCAAAAACCCAGACGATTCCTCCTGAAGCTAAATGGAGTGACTAAACTGAGCTGCACATCAAAGCGTTGCTTAAATATCTGAGTCTATGGAGGCATCAGTGCTCATGTTTTCAGTGGAACAGCACATTTAATCCCCCTGACTCTCTGATTCAGATTCACAGCCTACCTGCACATCGGTGGCCAGCGTCTCGTACGTGTCCTTGAGGCAGTGCCAGTTCTGTCGCCCCAGAGTGAGCGCCACCCCCGGCAGGCTGAAGGCACAGTGTTTGGCTATCTCTGTATCCACGGTCTGAGCGCGGGCGGGGTCCGTCATGGAGAGGTACTGATCCAAGAGCTGCTGGGGGATGACGTTCTGCAGACAGAGACAGAGATTAAAGAGGGATGATCAAAGAGGAACGAGGGCGCAGAGGGAGGAGGTGTTTCATAATCCACGTGTGTGCTGATCGATAAGAACAGAGAGGCTGTGATCGATAGCCGCAGGATGTGTGATGGAAGTTGCTGACTGACCTGGATCTTGGGCCTGTCCTCAGAGACCGGGCTGTGGGCCGACTCGTCTTTTCCTTCTTCCTCCACACTCTCAATTAGTTCAGACTCCTGGGAAACATCAAACCCACGTTAGGCAACGTTCAGAAACAAGGAGGAGTAAGCAAATTAAAAACAGATTTATATATAAACATTTCTTATCACTACTTTGGGGGAGCTGTTTTCTCGAGTCTATTAGTTCAAAAAGAAAAACAGAGTTGGGCAGTAAATTGAAAGTTAGATTAAATCACGATATGTCCAGTTACAATATTCTTATCGAAGACAGTGCAATATTTCTTTAACCTGTAATGCGTCAGAATACCAGATTCAATTTTTTGCAGATGTTTTATGCTCTACACCAGTGTTTCTCAATCCTGTTGAACCAAAGAGCCCCATTGGTGAAAAATAACTTCGAAAGAGAAACAATCTGAGTGGTGAAAAGTGGCAATAACTGCAGGAGGTAGCGATAAAATATATTAAAGGTGGCACGAATGGTAAAAAAAAATATAGCAAATATGGATGAAAATGGGAAAATTTGGGAGGAAACTTGGAAAACAGTCAGAAAGTAGCAAAACTTATCAGAGGCTGAACATATCTCTTTCGAATATCCTCTTTTCTTGATCTTACGTGATATTCTAAATTTCTGAAGCACTGAATTTGGGGTTGTCATTATCTGTTAGCAATAATAATCAACATTTCAAGAGATAAAGGCCTGAAATAATTCATTTAAGAGTAAGAAGTCTATACAACTTTAAGAGAGACCCAAAATATTACACTTTTTTATGATTTTCTGATTTTTTTGAGATGTACATATCCATGCAAACAGAGCTTCTTTCGTGGATTATTTTTTGTATTACAAAAATTCTACTTTTCCTTCTCCTCATTAATGCAACTGATATCAACAACACATAAGATAAGGAACCTAAAAATGAGCACACAATAAATCACAGTTGCAATATGGGGACAAATAATTGCAACTAGATCACTTTTGCAAATTGTTCTGCCCTATAAACAGTCTCTCATACATTAATATTTCCATTCCTGTAACTCCTCCATGATTGTAAATTGCACATATTACAGTTATAAAATCCATCTACAGCTTTGGGAGGCAACATTCCCTTCATTTTCCAGAGTTTTGTGCAGCCTTAAACCATCCAGATGGATGCCAAATCACGATCACAAGAGCTACTACTATTTCCTTTGAGATGCCAATGAGAAGTGTGAAGAAGCACAAATCAGAAATTGTGGATCTGGATCAAAATCTTATGACAGTTGTGTATGTTTTTGCTTGTGTTACAAACCCAATCACAGCCAAATCTGATCAAAACACACACACTCAGGCCTGAGATTGTGCCTTGAATATTCAGATGATCTTAAACGTGACGTCTTTGTAGATTTGTAGAAACACTTTCAGGATTTTTAAAGTTGGAAACAGCTATTTTGACTCACGTTCCTGCAAAACCTGCTAAGCTTAAAACATTCTCCAATTGCTTTTAAAAATTATCCTCAGGCTACAAAGATGTGACACCCTCTTACCGGAACAGGGGAGTCAGGGGGAGACTCTTCCTGATCCTCCAGCGGCTCCGTCTGTGTCTCTTCGTCTCCCTGCTCCTGGACCGGGCTGGACTCTGAGGACAGAGAAGTCTCCATCCTCTGCTCCTCCTCTGTGGGACTTTCCTCACATTCTGACTGAACCTCCACTGATTTGCTGTCCACAGACGGACTCTCCTCGGCGCTCTCTGGCTGTTCTTTGGGCTGGGGTTCAGTCTGCTCTGTGGGGTCCGTGGGCTCTGTGGGGCTGTCGTCTGTGGGACTGTCGAGCTGAGCTGCCTTCAGGGCTGCTGACAACACCTGGACTTGAGCTGAGGGTAGATAAACAAACACAACTTAATATAAATGGCATTAAAGTGCTTAAATTTCACATCCTGTTCTCTGCAGTGCCCCCACCTTGCACATCAGGGTCGTCCATGTGAGGCTGCAGACAGTCCAGGACTTTCTGGATCTGGTCACTGGTAGCTTGGCCAGGGCTGGGTTTAGAATCGAAACAACTGTCTTCGAACTTCTCCTCCTTTTCTTCCTCCTTCTTCTTTTCCTCCTTCTCCACCTCTTCTGCGGGTGTTTGACAACTTAGCATTTCCAGTTCCCCGCTGATGTCCGGTAAAGGCGATCTCCAGTAGTGAAAAGAGTTAAAGTTCTCGTCCGTCTGCTCCGTCTCTTTCGTGTTCTTCGAGTTGTTTGTCGTTATCGGGCTGGTGTTGCAGTTTGAGATCGTGTGGGTGAAGCCGCTGTGCATCTCTCTGGGAGCCGAAGTGTGGTTGTCGTCGTAGTTGTGCATATCATCGCTGTCGGCTGTCGACACGTGCTCGGGGGAAGGTGTGGCGCGGCCGTCCTGGTTGGGAGGCGTGTGGGTGATGGTCCTTTCTGTGTGGCAGCTGCTGATGTCGGAGCAGTTCAGAGAGTTCAGGGAGCAGTCGCTGAAAGGAGAGCAACAAAATAAATCCATGTTAAACACACTTATCTGACTCCAGGGCCTTGATTTATCAAACGAGCATATGACCAAAAATTGGGTGTATGCCCCTATCGGTATTTATCAATCTGACCGTGGGTGGACGGTACACTCAAATCTCACACCAGGTCTGAGTTTGTGTACGAAAGTTTCATGTCATAAGGGAGTGCAGTGAGGAAAATCTGTTTTTGGTGTACAATTATTGCATCGTATGTGTGCAGAATTTTTAGAGGACAGGCAGAGCTTCATAGATCAATGTTTAGATAGTCGAATTTGATTTGGCAACAAAAATATATCATATAGAGTACCTGCAGGCTTTGCCAAGTCAAATTTAAGACTTTTTAAGACCTTTTTAATGCCACTTTGAATGAAATGTAAGACTGAAAACACATAAATATGGTCGATGGTTTGTGGGTCCTGCTGCATTACAACCAAATAATAGCATGTGTCACTAAATGAGACTCATTGAAGTTTACTTTTTGACTGTTTATTTAGCATAAAGTCACTCATTGGTTGATATCTGTATGTAAAACTGCAAACAGTGACCCATAGTTATAGACTGCCCAGCGAGGATGCAGATAAAATATATCAGCAGCTTGTAAGACAGTTTTCACTCTTAATCCCCTTCTCGAAAAGTCCCACAAAAAAAACAAAAACAACACAAAAAAACAATAAAATGTTAACAAATCATGCCCTGATAAATTTAAGGCCTTTGAGTAATTTATTTATTTACGACCAGAACATGCAATTTTCATGAATTTAAGACTTTTTAAGGCCTTAGTTTTAAATACATGAATTTAAGACTTTTCAAGGATGTGTAGGAACCCTGAAATAAATCTTTTCTTTCACATCCAAGTCTGCACCATTTCCTATGCAAGATTGTTAAATGAGGGTTTAGATAGGAGGAAAGCAAAAATTATTCTGTCCCCTGAAGTGAAATCTTCAAGTCGTAAATTCAAAACTGTCTAACATGTCTTTTGAAAGGTAACATGGAGTCCATAACATCCATAAAACCACATCAGTGTCACTTTCAAGTTCTTTCATATCCCTGACTTGCAGACGAGCCTTTTCACAAAGAGAAACTGGTCTAACTCGATCACACCCAGGCAACTGGGACCAGTGATGCAACACATAATCCGCCGCTTGTGCCAACAGTCACTCATAATCATGCACTGATACAGAGAGTTGCTGTGATTACAGGAAGAGTTCACTGTATTGAGCAACAATACCTCCAGGCCTGATATGATTCATGAGAAAAACACATTTTACACGAACAAAGACAAAGCACAGCGGCTTGTTTGTTACAGGAGAGATCAGACTCACCTGTCTAACGTACACCTGGGGACCTCTAATAGCGCCCCGTCCTCTCTGAAGTGAAGGCCTGTACTGGAGGGATTGGCAAAGGTGGAGATGAAGCGTCCCAGAGACTGAAAGGCGGCCTGTCGCACCTAAAGGTTGAGCAGAGAAGAAATCTGTTGCCAAAATGTTTTTTTAATCATTTTTTCACATTGAAAATCATCTCAATGTATGTGACAGATTATTTGTTTTGATTCCAGGACACAATCCAGACAGATACAGACAGCACACTTCTGTTTATAGTGAGCTAGTGTCAGTTTACCCAGACAAGATCAAACTTGTCCATTGTCTCAAGCTGTTTGGGAAGCTAAATATGGATCCTCATGGACATGTGGAGATGCCAAATGTACATTACATAAACTAAAAATACACCTCACACCATGCTGTGAGCTGAATACAACGACAGAGGATCTGGGAGACAGTAACATTACAAAATATGATGGCTGAAGTAAAGTTTTGCTATTAGAAGAACAAAAAGTACTGTCATCTGAATTTGCCATGTTAACTCTTCTTCTTTCTGTGTTTACTTGTTTCATAGCAGTTGTCAAAAGCAGTTGGAGGTTTTTCTTAATTCTAATATTGAATAAAGTTGTAATCTATAAAAAGAAAAAGCTTCACTGTGAGAAGAAATGTGTCTCAAAAAAAAGAAGTCCATAAAAAGTAACAGCTGCCCAGTTCGTCAGCAATGTTCAGAGGAAGTTACAAGACATAAATGTGCTTGTAATGTTATGCAAGAGAGTGAATTACAATTTCCTTCTATGTTGGTTCATGAGTGTGTGTGTGTGTGTGTGTGTGTGTGTGTGTGTGTGTGTGTGTGTGTGTGTCGTACCCAGCGGGACTGGTCACTGATGAGGCTGATAAACAGTGGGGACAGTTTTGCACGTCGCACCTCCGGAGAGGTGGAATTAGAGACCATCATGAAGCACTCGGCGCACGCTTTCCTGATGCCCCAGAGGCTGTCTGAGCACAGGTCAAAGAACTTAGGCATCTGCAGGAAAAAAAAAACACAGAGCAGAGATAAACATTGAACTCCTGAACTCTGACAACACCAGGTGAGCAAGGAAGCTGTAAAAAGACAGAAAAATGTGACGTGAAGTTACACGACAGCACTTTGACCACACAGGGAACTGAAACAATCCAGCGCAGTTATTTGTGAAGAAAATCAATGTTACATAATCTTAATGTTGACACACGTGAAGGCTGCGGTGACAGGTTTCAATATGGTGACAGTGTAGAAAATGGGACTGTTTTAGAAGCTGCTGAGAGCTCACTCAGAGTGTTTAGATGTGATGTTTAATTCAGTGATAGAAAAGCACATCTTAAGGCGTCTCACCAGTAGTTTTTCTGTGGCCTCCTGACCCACAATCGAACAAAACTCTCCAAAGTTAGCGGCACAGACCTGAAACACACAAAACAAATATAACAATGAAGAAAGCAAACGTTCAGGGCAGATAAACAACAGATGTTTGTTTTTAACCATCGAGCAACAGCCACAAAATGTGACAGACTTGCATGAGGCCTCACGACTACAACAATTATAGAAACAAGAGTCAAAAAAGACATTTGAAGTTTTGTAAAGCCTGCAGCTTCACCGTAGTCATGACTTTTATTTTGTCTACACAATATAAAGTTTATAATGTCTTCAGGTAGTTTGCATCTTCTTCCCTTTAATTTACATCAGTCTAAAAGGAAAGTCCAAAGCTTAAGATTTACACCAGTAGACGAAATGCTCATCTTACTTTATTCATACAACAATGTCAGTCTAACTTCTGCATTCACACGTGAAGCTTTAATGCTATTGTGCAATTTTCAAACGTATTATCTCTGATGACTCACTCAAAGAAACAGGGATTTCTATGTTTATTGTAGCTGCTGCCCTGGGCGGCGACAGCAAAAAACATTAAATGAACATTTAAAGTGCAGCCTCAGAAAAAAAAGAGGATTACAAGAAGGCAAGAAAGAGTCAAACAATTAAGGGAGAGAAAAAAATGTTCAGTTACGCCTCAGAATTAACATTCCTCACAGATAACAAGTGTGTCGTGTCAGCTGAAGTGATGCATAAAATAGAGTTAAAGCTGACGCACGGTGTTGCTGAATGTATCTCTGGTGAGACCCAGTTAAACTGCAAGTCAAACGGGTGTGTGTGACAGCAGCGTGTGTTAGTGAAGCCACTTTCTCTACTCTTTGAGAAAATGAAAGCAGTCTTTAGAGCGTTACCTTGCGGACTTGAAAGAGTCTGACATCACTGCAGAGGTCACAGAAGCGTGGAAGCAACAGATGCTCCACCGTGTCTTTGCTCAACATGGTGACGACTTTACACATGATCTGTCAGAGAGGAAACATGGAGAGGGTGATAAGGAGGTGCTAATGTGCATGGATGAGTAAGACAAATGATACCAATTAAAACAGAAACAAGTTTAGAGCAGTTGAGTTGAAATCTGCATAATTTGATCTTTAAAAGCTATGACAGAATGATGTATTACAGATGATTAGATCTAAAATCAGCATTGATCAGAATCTTTAATTCTTTTTAAACTGTTTACTAGTTTAAAAAAGACACTGACTAATCACATTAGAGTAAATAAAGGGTTCCTGCTGTGCCAGAAGTTTATCTTGTCTTGTGTTTTGTGGCTTTTGGTCTAATTCAATTTGAGCTTTCCGCTCTCAAATTAAATAACCAACCAGTTTTATTAGATCTCCCTTAAATCTTACCGCAACTGCCTCGATTTTGTAGTCATCGTCACTGCTGGGTTCTGTGAGTTCGAGCAGAACCGGACAAACTTTGGTCTCCATATCGGCTTTAGAGATCAGGCCCTGCTCCAAGAGAACGAGCAGCGCTGCCTGGCTGGTTTTCCTCACCTGGGAAGAAAAGAAAGGTTTAAAATCAGATTCAATCTTTACTTTGAGCGAACTTTCCAGCAGAAAAAATGAGAATCTTGATTTCTTATCAGGACTTTGAAATGGAACGAAAATGAAACCTAGAAATTTTGGGGATTTTTCTAGGAAGGGTAACAAAATCAGAACTTCTTGAAGTTCCAATGTCCCCGAAACATTGGAAACTGGGTGATACTGGTATTTTTTTCCTTCCTGAAATGTCTGTCATGATGGTCATGTGACCAAAGACATCCACTTTTCAGACTGTGGCAAAGGCTTTTTCTCGTTCATTTTACTGGTAAAACCTAAATTTCCCAGTCAATAGCAAGGTCACTCAAAGTGTAAACAAGAGGCAGAGGAAATTTCAGTCACACTGTTGAGACTCCTCGAGTTGGTTAAGATACAATGAGGATGATAATTTAGTCTTTTGCTAACTCTGCAGAACAATGCCGACATTTGCAGACAAGCAAGTAGAGTATAGAAAAGATCAGGTTGTTTGTTTGTACCTTGTTTTTGATCTTCCCTCTGGGTCAATGGCAAATTTACCTTAATACCAACCCACGATCATGCACAGGCCCAGTGAAAAGGAGTGTTTTTTGTGAGAAATGATGGCCCACAGTTTCACCTACTAACTTAAAGTCCAATTGCTGACATGGAGCAATATAACTTGCTTCAGGAACTGGTTTCTTTTGTTCTAACCAGTTTGAGAACGTAAATTTTAGGGTGGAAAAAAAATCTGGTTCAAAGTCCTGGTTTTCATCATACAAACTGGTTAGAAAAGCATCCAACTGAACGCACCTGGTTGTTGGGATCAGTGAGATATCGCACTACGATGGGAACCAAGTATCTTGAAAAAGCAGCAGGGAAGTTGGGCCGACTTTCGTGCAAGAACATGGCGATGTTGGGGACTTGCTCCATGAGTTCAGCTCGTACTGTGGGCTCTGTGTGAACACATTAAATGATAAGTTATGATCCAACCGTTACATTCACTCTGGGTGTTATCTCCATGCTATTATTGAGTTTAATAGAAAGCTGATTAAGAAAAAAAACACGATAAACAGGCACAAATTTGTCCCCAACATGGTGACTAATGGATGAAATAGAAAAAGCATCTACCTCCATCTTCTGACATTCTGGCAACTGTCTCCATGACACTGATAAAGTCATTTTCATTGTCACTGAACTCTCGAAGCACATCAAGCAGGCCGCGAGCCACGATCTGCCTAGAAAGCAACAGAAGCGTCAAGTTAGTGGAATGCCTGCCAATACCTACGAGTGCTGAGAGCCCACACACGCACACACACTCACACATTCACACAACATAACACAGCACTGACGAAGCTGTCAAGTAGATTACAAACACACACACACACACTCATGTGCTTAGAATTGACAGGAGGGCTTGAACCCTGCAAAGCTGAGCATGAAAAGCATGAAGACAGGCACGAAATGTGTTGGTGTGGGGGCGACGGAGGTGTTATCTGCCTCACAGTCGATAAAGAATCACAGCAATAATTACACCATAAATCTCTGATAAAATATAAGCGGGTACATCTGATAATTCTGACTTGCATTATTAAAAAAAAAAAACTTGTTTAGACCAACAGCATCTACTGCTGGCTTAGCTTTAAGTCTTCGACATTCTTGCAGTACAGAGTTAAAGCAGGTATGTGATTAGTGAATACACAGGAATGCAGACGCTATCCAGATGACTATGACAAAAACACATCTCGACAAGTGGAGATGGAACAATGTGTTCCAAATATTTCCATGCAGAGTTAGAGCATCATTCAGTCCCATTTACATTATGGATATGAAGAAAAAAATTAAAAAATTTAACATTTGAAACTGTCGCATGACGTCTTAGAGCCCTAAATATTTCAGCACAGATTTCTTTGCTTTAAGGAAATAATCAGCGAACAATCTAACACACTTTTTAAGTCTTCTGTCCTAAATGTTTGGTCATGGTTTGAGATTTAACTTCCACTCAAAAATAGTGCTGCATCCCCTCGTCACTGTCTCTCCAAAAAGTGTCACTTCCCACATGTTTCCTCGAGTCTAATTTCCACCTGGTTGCAGATGTTTCCTTCATGTTAGGAACAACCAAAGTTGGCAAAACCCTTTCAATGCAAATCATCATGGGTACATATTAATCAACACGGTGACATATGACACAGTCATAAAGGTCAGAGTTAGGATTAGGTATTCATGCTCTTAAAACATGAACACTTAAAGATTTTTCAGTGTTACTGCAGAAACAGCAGTGGAGAATAAGTTTAGCAGTTTCAGCTCAACTCTGGAGTTGTTCAGTGTGTGTTTGTAGTTTCTAAAACTTAACCTTTCAGGAAATGTGCAATATTCTAATCGCAGACAGTGAATTATTACTTTAACCATAAATGTGTCAGATAAGATAAAACTTTTTACAGTAGATGTTTTATGCTCTACACTAGTGTTACTGAACCAAAAAGCCAATCCGTTGAAAAATACTTTTGCAAGAAAAACAAATTATGTGGTAGAGAGTGACAACAATGGAGGGGAGTAGAAACAACAGTAAGTATGAGGTGGAAAAAATGGTCAAAAAGCAGCAAAAAGGGGAAATAATTGGGTAAAAAACTTGGAAAATTGTCAGAAAGTGGCAAAACTTTTCAGAGGCCTGACATTTCTGTTCAAAATATCCTTTTTATTTTGATCTCATGCAATATTCTAATTTTCCAAGACAATGAACTTTCGTTTTTCATTATCAGTGAGCCACAATCATTGACATTTCAAGAAATAAAGTCTTGAGAACTCACTTTATGTACTGTGAGTCTTTATGATATTTGGTTTTAACTTTCTGAAATGAGCAACCAAAATATTTCTTTTTTTCATGATACTCCAATATTGAGACATATCTGTAAATGCAATCAGTTCGTTTGTGGATTTCACTTTTTTTATAACAGAAATCCTACTTTTCTCCCTTATTGTTGTGTTTTTTCTTATTAAGAACAAGATTTAAAATATATATATATATATAACACTCCCTTTACTATAGCTATTGATATCAACAAGACGATAATGGCACTATAAATTGCCACAGTACCATAGGGACATTGAATCACAATTTGATAAGAAAATTTTAGCCCTAGTTTCATCTTTTGTAGGATGTGCAACAAAACACATGTCCCCTGCACCTTCATTATGGTGCTGCTGCTAATAAAAAACCCTTTGAGTGTGTGTGTGTGTGTCTTTTTTTTCCCCCCACAGAGCTGCATTTGACCACAGGGCTCCTCTTACCTGTTGAAGACATTCTCACTGAAGGCATATTTTTCGAGCCTCCCCAGAGGAGTGAGGTTGTCCTGTCCCGCATCGAGGAAGGCTGTGATGCGGATGCCGTCGCACTCTGAACCATAGTCATCAAATCCAACTACAGAGAGGGGAAGAGATTATTTTACATGCACGGGGGATGGAAACACACGGCTAATGTCCTAATACAGAACATTCGAACGAGACCTGGCAGATGCAGCACGGTAATAATCACCGTGCCATGCTGAAGATACTGACTCAGACTAAAATGTGTGAACAAAGCAGAAACGCTTCCATCTAATGGTTTATTTTTGTTTAATTTTCCAGCCATAAATACTCTCTGGCTGTGCAGTTGGAGCTAAACGCTGTTTCATCACCCCAGCAAATGCAGACAACAGGGTCTGTTGGTCCATATAAATGCTAATAATAGCATAGTGTAAAACCCTGAAATGCTGTTGACAGCTCTACATTTCTCATGGGTAAACAGGGTTGCCAAGAAAGATGACACTTCCACAAACATAGCAAACACAGCCCCGCATATTTGCAACAAGTTGAATCTTCACATGCTGTGTTCACGTTTCTTAACAACAAGAAAAACCAGAATACTCACAGTCGTCCAAATCATCGTGGCCATCTTCAAAGTATAAAGATAGACCTGTAAGGATAAGATGATTAGAGAGGGGAATCCATTACGACAAACACGTCATCAACATACCATCAGTCTATACACGACCACTCCCCCGACAGAAGAAAAGGAGCTGTGGGTTGGCAGGTTTACAGGCTGACAATTACTGAGAAAGGACAAAGTCTGCTTCAATCAGACAATAAATCACTGTGGTCACACTGAAACGCACAGAAACCACATGACATCATCCGCGAAGTGACGCATAAACGGAAGGAATCAAAACCGACCTAAACTACAAACTTGACATTTTCCGCTCGATTTGACGCTTCAGTCTCAGCTCGTTTTATTTCTTGAATGCATGAAGAACACTTATAAAACCTACAAGTCATGGATGCCACAGGTCATTTTTGTTAAATGAACAAACATCTTTTATTATCTTTCCATGGAGACTCACCTGGGTGAAACCGGTATGAAGTGGAAACAACTGCTGTTCAAACATCATGAAGCGCAGACTTTTAAGCTTGGGCATGTTTCTGCTCAGCATTTTTCTATCTTCTAAATGCTTTTTGTAGTTATAACACACTTTATTCCTCACCTGACACATTCCTTCAGGCGTTATATTTGTATTCAACCTTTGACTTTTGTTCATTTCTCTGATTCAATGCTCTTTCTGGTAATTTAGATGTATGCACGGCAAGTATGGGCATCTTATTTCTGCCTCTATATCCCATTATACAATAAAAAAAAATCACCTTAAACTGTGTACATTTATTTCTTAAACTATCCTTCATTTCTGTTCTCAACATTTAAATTAGTCTCATCCTGTCCATCTTTTTAGCTCAAAGAAATCTGACTTTGGACCTCAGAAAGTGTTGTATATGTGAAAATTTTAAAACTAAAGTAGCAAATAAATATGGTACTAAATCCCACTTTTCTTCTAGTAACTTAAGGGAAATCTTGTTTATTCATTTTTCAATAAATGCAGCTCTATGTTTTATCTCTGCTATCTCTGTCTCTCGGGATTTATCCTGAATCTAGAAGAAAATATAGCCAATAACCAAAATCTTAACCAAGGCATGTGCAGATGTCATATCTGCAGAGACTCATGTGATAACCACGTTTTGGACGTTTGATTTATGTGATTTTTCATCAACGCAGATCTGCAACAGTTCTACTCATCCTCAAGAAGGTTGTGAGTTTTCAGAAGCCTTTCATCCATGCCAGAAACACAAAATAAATCTGAAACTCATCCTCTAAAAATAAGATTTCTTCAAGATTTATCAAAGCTGTTCTGGAAATTAGGGATGACGGCTTACAAAAATAATCTAATTACAATTATTTTTCCTTGCATTGCGATTGCGAACCATTTTTTGCTGGTTTTTGCCACTCAAACTTATTTCTATGGCTACTCCTTGGCATTTCTGCCACTTTCCACCACTTAATTTGTCTCTCTTGCAAAGGTAGTTTTCAATGCTTAAGCTCTTTGATTGTGCAGGGTTGAGAAACACTGGTGTAAAGCATAAAACATCCACTGTAAAAAAAAAAAAAAAAAAAAGGAAAAAGAAGTTTTTTATCTTTCTAGAGATGCTTCCAGTTTAAGAGGCATTTACTGTTGTTTTTGGTTGATTTTATCTTTTTAAGTGAGGTGCATGCAGCACACATGGCTATGGAAGACAATCTGCAATAAAAGTACTCAAATCTCTTATGACTAAAACTTTTTAATTCCTACTACACTTGATACATGGTCATCAAATGCTGATTTATTCCTGCAGCTTTCCCCTTTTTGAGTCTGTGCACAGTGCAGGCCAAAACTTTGGACACACCTTCTCATTCAATTTGTGTTTTCTTTATTTTCATGACTATTTACCAGACTGACTGACCTTAATTTATTAAAGTAATGATGGCCACTCGTTTTACTTCAGTTAGCTGATTGGTCATTGCCATAATATGAATTTTAACAGTTGTCCAATAAGGCTGTTGGCTGTGTATCAACCTGACTTCTGCACAACACAACCAATGGTTTCAACCCCATTGATAAAGCCAGAAATTCCACTAATTAACCCTGATAAGGCACAGCTGTGAAGAGAAAACCATTTCAGGTGACGACCTCTTGAAAAATTGAAAAATGCCAAAAGTGTACAAAAAAGTAATCAGAGCAAAGGGTGGCTATTTTGAAGAAACTAGAATATAAAACATGTTTTCAGTTATTTTTGTTACGTACATTACTCCACGTGTTCATTCGTAATTTTGATGCCTTCAGTGAGAATCTACAATGTAAATAGTCATGAAAATAAAGAAAACACTTGCACAGTATTTTAATGTGTCCTGCCTGGCTGTGACTTCATGTGTTTTAAACTCTGCACAGTTCTAATCAACAAAATACAAGCATGTCTTGTTTTAAAATGTGCATAAAATCATGTCCTGTTTGCCTTTAATATGTCTTCACAACTCTAAAACCCATTTGTCTGATTTTTGCTCTGTGCTGAGTCAACTATGCTGAAGACATCCTAGATTTTGGATAAACTCCCAGAGTAGGAGACAGGAGAACTATTAAGTATGTATGTGCATTAAACTACTCAAAGAGGAGTGTTATCTTTATAAACTGTACAACACTTTCTGGAGTCATACATTTTTGTGATATAGGACAAAGGGCGGACAGGATGAGACCACAGAAACACAACTGAGCAGTCAAAAGAAGAGCCTGGAAAGAGATCCCAGAAGGAGAAGCATGTGGTGGGACGGCTTAAAGCCTCTGTTTACAGCTGGGCAAGCAAGGGAATGTGCACGATATATAAAAAACAATGCATACTTTGAAACGGCATATTAAACGCGGGGTTATAAGTGGAGGAAATGTAACTGCGGGTGGTTGAAGAATGCCCCAGAAAGCATGTTAACCAAGAACAACATCTCCCCTTTGTTATGGTATAAAGGAGGATTTGGTCAGCTTAGGGCTGAAAATGACTTTAGCACCTCGGCTAACGTTAGCTAGGTCAACTCGCTAGTCTTTGCTATGGCAACAGTTCGATTATAAACGAAAGCAGAAGCACGTTATGGTGCCCAACTTCAATAAAGAGTGGTTATCGTAAATCATGAACATAAACTGGTTGTTTAAACACTCAGATGCAGTCTTACAATCACACATTTCGATACCCCGGAGTAGCCTCCGTTAGCCAGCCTGCTAGTGGTGCTAAGTTTGCTAACAGCCCTTTCGCTTGACTTGATTCGTCTCAGCAGCAGTTTGTACCAGAACACCACGATTATGAAGAGCTAGAGACTCTATTTTGGGTATTTAATGCGTCGAGAAATCAAACACAGATTTTTAGATACCACCAAGACTTGAAAGTGTTGGAGAAAATAGTAATAAAAAGTGTCATTACCTGCCATCTTGAGTCTCGGCTCGGCTCTGCGGCTGCCGTCCCTCCCGTGTGGGCTGTCACCGCCGCTCAGCTGTCACTCAAACACGGCCGCTAACTACTTCCTCAGACCACTTCCTGACGCTGGAATAAACCGGTTGATAAAACATGTAAAACAACGACCTTTAACCGATAAGAGCTCCACCACTTAGGCTCAAACTCGACATACCTGAGCATAAATACCAGCCTGTGGGCTTTGTGTATCTCCAAACAAAAAAAAAAGAACCGGTGTTATGACGAGTTATGCTGCTCTGCCAAAAAGTGCCACTCGAAGTGCGAATCAATGGATGTGGCCACCAAATTTTAAAAATTGTTTTTCTTTTTTTTTTAAAATGTATCACCTATTGATTTCCTCAGAGTAAAGTGATAGAATTGTGTTTGGAAAAATTAAAATAAAAACTTGGTTCCGTGTCGTTGATTTTTTTTTTTTTTTTTTTTTTTTTTTTGGCCCACACTCAGTCAAAATATTAAGATTACAAAAACAAAATTCTGAGACAAAAAAGTAAGTTGAAAAATTGAGAAAAAGTCAAAATTATGAGATGAAACAACTCAAAATTTTGAGTTCAAAGTCCAAATTTTGACTTTTTATTTCATTAATTTGACTTTTCATGTCAAAATAGGAGTTTATGTATAAATACTCTTTTTTATTTTTCCCATTTTTAAATACTTTTTTAACTGGCAGAAACTGGCCTCAGTAGAAAGTTTTGGTGCACTGTACATACATTTAAATGTCGTATTTTATTGTTTTTTATTTATTTTCTGTATAACTGGGGGCTATTAAATGGAGGGCTGTTTCTGAAAATTAAGTAAATAAAAATGACAGGAAAAGTTAAAGAAAATTTTTTTTTTGGCAAGTCCTAATTATATTGACTTGCGTAATATTAAAAGAGCTGCTAGTAATGTCTATAATTCACTGTAAAGGTTCCTTTTTCTTATTATGTAACTGCTTTCAGTCGCGTGTTTCTGCCTCCTGGATTTATTTGACACTACATTAGTATGTTTGTACCCTGCAATGTTTCTTATTATTAATATCATCATGTCATTATCGTTGAGATAATTTCCTTTAATGTTATGTCATTTTAATTTCTAGTATTTGGCTTGTATTGGCTTTGACTAATGTTTCTTTTTCCGCACCAAAAGTCAAATTTTGAGATAAGACGTTGAAATGTTAAGATAAGTCAGAACTATGAATAAAGTCATAATTTAAGAGAATAACGTCAGAAATTGAAGATAATTCAGTAAAATTTTCAGAAAATCAGGTCAAGATTATGAGAGAAAAAATCTTAACTTTAAAAAAAAAATTGACAAAATTGGAGAAGAGGTCAGAGGAATAAAGTCTAAATTTTGACTTTTTAATCTCATTAATTTGACTTTTCATGCACATATTTGACTTAATATGGGCAGAAAGTACTCCTAGAATCTCCGTTTTTAAAATTTTTTTATATATACTTTTTAATGGCAGAAATGGGCTCTTACAATTGTCTGTTTTGTTTTTTCACGTTTTTGTACTTAAAAACTCTTATTTAAAAAAAAAAAAAAAAAGACTAGACTGTAGCTCCAGTTGTGTAATATATTTGCTTCACTTCTGGCTCTATTTTCACTGATACATTATGGGGAGCACGAAAAAAATCACTTCAAATCTTAGAACCAGATCATAGGCTATTAAAAATTATCTATCAATGCTCCCAGTGCTGACAAACGCTCAGGATTGCAGCTCCGCGCATGCGCAGATGAGCAAGTGGCTCAATTCGGACGGTAGCACAATTCGCCAGCACACCGGAAAGTCACGTGACCATACGCTGTAGTTCAAGATGGAGCCTGAGCGTTTTGATGTCTTTACTGTTAGCTAGCTAGCTGTTTACAAAATTCTCAATATGACATTTAAGACGGATTAACAGACTTTGTAACTTTGTAACAGAGAGATTAAATAGTCTGAAATGTGCATTTGGCAGCTCTCGATCACGATGAGGTAAAGTTTTTCCCCCTGTAAACACAGACTACCTGAAGAATTTTTCCACATCAGAGGTAGCCAGAGGAGAAAACTGTCAATGGTCATCATCACAAACTCAATCTGAAAGAGAGGAGATCGATATGGCACTGAGGGAGTTAAAGGTTTGCCTCCTGGGGGTGAGTGTGGTTTGATTTGTTGGTTAAACATGGACATTTAATCCTCACTGTAAATCTAACTGTACCTGTGGCATCAAATGCTGCATAATCAGGACAGATCTGTAAACAGGACTCACATATGGAGAAAACACTAACTTAGTGGGTCAAAATTTACACTTCACGCACAAATTACTCTTGTTTATCATCTTAAAAATCCCCAGAGCAGTCATACACGAGGCATTTATACATTTCTAAGCAGCAGTAAAAAAAATTAAAATAGTTTTATTTCTCCTGAAGAAGTCTTAAAACTTCCCCAAATCTGACTTACTACGTAACCCACTAGAAACTTGATGATCTCAACTTTTCATTTCCCAATTTTTAAAATAATTATTTGCTAGGGGACATATAAAAATTCCACTTTTTGTCAAAGGAATCTGATACTTCACAGTCACCAGTTTTATTGTATTTTTTATTTAAAGGTGTGAAATATATAAACAAAAGTCTTCTGAGAAAATATGTCTCACTTTTAATTAATCATCTCTGGGCTTTGCTGCTTTTAGTTGTCAGAAATTAAAAACCGGATGAACACGTACATGTGCACATGTTAAAAATAGGTTGCCTTTCTTCACTTGACACTCCTATTTAATGCACAAATTACTCATATAATTAAGCTGTAGTTAAACTCATCTTCAGTTTCTTGTCATATTCTTTTTTATACATCCTTAAAGTAGACTCAAACCTCCTATCAGCAAACTATTTTGAGTTTTGAAAGCTCTACATTGAGTATTTAATGGTTTCTAGAGTGCTAATGAGATGGGCAAAACATGGGAAATGGGGAAAAAATTGGCTTGTTTTCTTTATTTATTGTGAAGTTATTAGACTGATTTGTAAGGAAAATGGATTAGATAATCGATTAGAAATGGTGCTAATTAATGCATATTGCGGCCTGAATTAATTTTAACTTTTAAAAATAGTATTACTAGTCTTTGCTCTGTATACTTTTTAACTAGTGTCAACAACATTTGCACATGTCAGCACAGATTAAAACCAAAACAATGCCTGTATTTTCTGTTCCATTATCACTTTAATTAATTCCAAAGAAAATATCCTCTAACCACTCTCTTCCTCGTCTACAAAAACATAAAATAAACAATGAAACTTTAAATACGTCTTCCTTGTTTAACTATCACAAAGTAGCAGACCTACAGGGGAAGCAGGAAGGAAGACGCTGCCATGAAAAAGCAATAATGTCTGGGCACTTTGCCAGAGAAGTGTTTTTATAGTTGTGATTACTCCTGTTGTAGTTATAGTTTCTGACTATGTTTAGTGAGCAGCCTCTTTATTTTGTCTGTGCAGGACACCGGGGTTGGAAAGTCGAGTATTGTTTGGAGATTTGTGGAGGACAGCTTTGACCCAAACATTAACCCAACAATCGGGTGAGTTCCTTCTGTCTCCCATGCTACAAGTCATGCTACTTCTCTTTTTCAATATTTGGGTTTGGGTTTGCGGCGGGACGTTATGTAGTTGTCAGTTAGTTTCTGTCTCGATGCATGTCCAGAGCTTGATAAAGAATTAAAACTGTCTTCCATCTACTCTAATTTTTAATCACTTAGTATTTTAACCCTTTGATGCATGATGCATATTTGGAAAAAATAATTGAAAACATTTTTTCAGGCCCTAAGAAGAATAAAAATATCCTGACACAGGCTAATATGAATTTCCACCACATGAACCATTGAATTTAGGAGTAAATAAGTTTTAAACAGGTGTCCACTGTTGTGACCACTATGCACCACAGGGTCAAAAAAGCCAAACATTTTCTGCCACTTGCCTGGTTATTGTATGAAGTTATCTTGTTTTAGAGCACAGTGACAATTTTTCAGTCTTAGACTTTCAAAAATTATTCAAATGCTTCCTGTTGAGCACAAACAAAAAGTAAGTGATTTATAAAAGATGTTGCTGTTCTGCTGAGTTTTGCTGCCTTGTTAAAAAAATAGTCTAGAGTCTTGATTAGTGGTAGATTTGTTTGTTTTTTTGACTAAAACCGAAAGTAACTGTACTTTACGAACAAGAAAAGCCTGTTTTGTTACTCCATGATGAACACTGCCAGTGATGACCAAAAACAAATGTGATACTTTTGTGGATCAATCAATGAAGTTTTATATACATGATAACTTCCATAGATATCAAGAGCCAATAATAGTGCTTTAAAGTGATTAGAAAACAACAACAACATTGTATTTTGAAGTTGGGATTAATGCACACAATAAGGTAATTTTAAATAGGAAAAATGTTGAAAACAAGGAGAAGCATCATCTGGATGATCAGAATGTAGATTGAATAATGATCAAAAAAAGCAAAGGAAAAATATTAAAGATAAATACTAGCACTTATAATAGAATCAACTTCAAGACATTTGGGTCACATAATGCAGGAGAACTAGAGATGATCAATACACCAGCATTGATCAACTCAGGCAGATACATCTTGTCAGCGTATGTTGTCGCTCTAATCAATAACAGGCAACTGCTGAGCAGAGCCTGGGGTAAATATAAACAGCCCCAGAATAACACAAACAAACGCACACAAGCATGTACAAAGTATTTATGTAATATTTGCAAGTTGCTGTCATTAGTGTGTTTTCAAATCAACAGCTTATTTCAGACTCAGAATAAAATGTTTAAGTTGTTGACAGCCACAAAAGTCTTTTATTTGTTGAACTTTTTCTTTTAAACTGTAATTAATAAAATACTTATTGAGTTGTTTACAAGTGCTGCTTTGTTGTTTACTGAAGCTGGTGCAGGTTATGAAATATCACAAACCAGACGATCTGAACAAAGGTCTCAAAATTATGTTAAGTAACAAGTTGTTCACTTAAATTGCGGCTCTGAATGTTTTAATAACATTAAGTCTGACACTCCTGTGAAGTGACATAATAGATATAATTCCTGTTGTTTTTCTTTTATCCAGAGCTTCTTTCATGACCAAGACTGTGCAATACCAGAATGAGCTGCACAAGTTCCTGATCTGGGACACTGCAGGACAGGAGCGGGTGAGTAATATCCACTGAGGTTTTGGCCCCAAATGTTGTTTTCAAATGGACTGCCGAATTGTAGATCTGAGCGTTTTAGTTCTACGCGGCCAAACCACAACAGCACACAGTTATGACTCTGTAATCAATCGGTTTGACTTGGCTGATTTGAAAATCTACTGATTCCTTCCTTGCGGTTTTAGAGGGAAGTGAGAAAATTACACATACCACTCCCTGAGTCAGCCCGAGGGAGAGTGAGGAGTGTAGTTACCCGGAGCGTCTGATAGGGGGCAACATTTACCTTCAGAGTGGGAGAGCTGGGCCCTTGTTTCAGTGCTCAGGTTTTTCAGTCTCTCTTTCTCCAGACCTAAATAAACCTGCGCAGTGAGTTGAGAATTAACAATGTGGAATCAGTGAGTGGCTCAGGTTCATCATAATTTCTGTCACGTGTTTCTTCATCCTGCATTTCTCTTCTATTTCACTCTTCCTCCTCATTTAACAAATTTACATGACTAAGGAAGTTTTGTGAACTATTTCAATTTTTTTAATCAACATAAATATAACTATAAATTTTAAAAGGCCTATTAACTTAACTTTATTCTTTATTCAATTCTATATTTTTGTGTGTATTTTAAATCTTTTTTCCTCATTAAATTGTATGTAATTGTACTTAAAATTTATTCTGTCATGCTTTATTTTGTTACTATGTAACTGTATTTTAAATTCATTTGATTTGTTATAGTCTATTTTTTTGTGTTTTCTTCCAGTTAAGTTTACTATTGGTTTTAATTTTTTTTAAGTTTGTGTCATGACATATATATTGTTCATTTTTTAAAATATATTTATTTTCAGTTTTCATTGCATTTTGTAATTTATTTCCTTTTTTGTTTCATAAATTCAGCATAAAGTGAATTATTATATTTCTTCTGTTTTTTGTTTTGTTTTATGCTTTATTATTTTCATTCAATTTATTGCATTTCAGTTTACTTTATTACATTTTATTGTATTATGCTTTGTTTCTTTGTAATTCAGATTTATTTTATTTTATTTTATTTAATTTTTCTAAATTTTATTCATTATATTTTATTCCAATCTAGTTTACTATTTTGTTTTATTTTTTAACTATGTCATTCTATTATTTTATGACATTTTTAATGTTTATTTTCTTTTCTTTTTTTTTGTTTCATAGTGTATTGTATTTATCTATTTTATTTAATTTTATTGTATCCTGAACTCTTTTTGTTTCGTATTTTTAATATATTGTGTATCATTATAGTTTTTTCACTTTATTGTTATTATTATTACTATTTCTTATTTTTCCTTTTTTGCTTAATTTTCACCTTGTTTTAATTTTGAACCTTTATTTTCTGGGGGAATATTTCTCTTAATGTTAAAGATACACATTAACTTGCATGTTTCTTTTAGACTTTGGCAAAAGTTGCAGACTTATAGTTTAAGAAACCAGCAAAAGTTACAATAAAACTTTCTCAGTAGCAGTCAGAAATGAGACACTTGCATTTACGGTCAAATACTTTTCTACCCATCAGATCCATTTCCCTTTTTGTGTACTTTCTGCGTCTAACACAGAACTCTTTTTGAGTTCCCTCACCTCTGAAATGTTAAGGTCTAAAACCCTTCACAGGTGACGTGAGGAAGAGGATACATCTTTGTATATGAGTAAAAACGTTGCATTCAAATCCCTCTCAGCACAACATCAACAAACGCAGACGTGTTTAGTGTGAGGAACTACTTTCTCCCATGACACACTCCCTGTGTCAGCTCTTCCTCTTTCTGTGCATGCCCTTCTCCTTCGTCTCCTTCTGCTGCTCTGAGGCTTTATCCCTGCTGCTGTCCTCCCCAGAGAGGTGAGATAAGATACTGTTTGTCTTTTATCCCCTTTTCTTCCCTGGAGGCCTCGGCTTCTTTGAGACCCTTGAGGGGGACATCAATGCGGCCCTCGTTTAAGATAAGACCTGAGGATGAAACCCAAGCCGTCTCAGCTCAGTGGCGTGTGCTGCCTGCTACTGTGTCTTATCTGCAAGTCGCTGCAGCTCCGCGTCAGGCTTTTCTCTTCTGTCTTCGTCTTTTGTGTTTTCTCCTGTGGACAGTTTCTTTTCATTTCTCTTCTTGGCGAGAATCAATTTTCTGTCATTGCTTTTTGTTCTTCTCCACCTTTTCATTCCCACAAACCCACTTTCTCACTCATGTGTGGCCTGTAGCCGCCCTCGAGGTTCACAATCGTATGGGAAAAAGGAGTACATAATTCCTCTCAGTTGGTTTTGCGCTGTGGTATCTTGGAGTCTTTTTGAGCTTGTTTCTTCAACTGCTGCTGAGTTTTGGCTGATCAGAAGCTGTTGATGTGATACTGGGCGAACATGAAGGCAGACAGTGCTCATGGAAGGGGAGACGGGGGCAGAAATGCTCTTTTTTTCTGAAATCCATATCTCAAGACCAGATGAGGCGTCACGAGAACATCTAAGCCCATCTGTCAGCAGCCCATCAAATTTGTCCTCACCAACTGTACCTCGCGTAAAAACAAGCAAGAGGAACCCCGTGTCCCACAGGAAAAGCAGGGCGTCTTTCATTAAGCACCCAGCTTGTGGTTTCAGTAATTAGTCAGCACTCACAGGGCATCAACTCAACTCACTGAGGCTGTTTTCTGGGCTGCTGTGTGGTCAGACGTCTGGTCTAGCTGTGATTACTCTTCGGGTTGAGGCAGAGATAGACCACACAGGACTGTTGGTGGTGCAAACCCAGCTATGAAACAGACAGCGCTCTGAACACTGCCTCTGCCAAAGCTGGATTCCCGTTGGCGGACTTGGGGCCAGCAACAACTATAATTATGTGGAATGTGTGCTTTCCTGAGGTAACGCTGTCACTCCAAGATGGATAGTTTATTCCATCATTCAGTAAAGGAAAATAGAATTGGCGGGAAAGCTCAGGTCATTTAAAGTGAAGGTCTTTTTCAGTCACGGGTTGTTTCCTTTAGAATAAATATCATCATTTAATACATGACACATGGTTTTATTGGTGTGTTAAAATGCCCCTGAACAGCCCATATAATGTAAGCAGGTATAAGAGGCCCAGAGGGAAAATACAGATATACTCATTTGCCATTTGATAAAATATATTGTATGCTTTTATAAAATGTTTTCAGACTGTTATAAATTCAAAAACCATATAGAGGCAAAGATTATAGAGAGTCAAGGTTTGTACTTGTCACATGGTCAGGTCAGTGAATGGTTGTGTCCCGTAACAACCTTTTCTCTCTCAGTACGACACCAATATTGCAGCCTTGAGTATCGGCCTCCTTTGCAAAAGGCAAGCCAGAGTTTTCAGTGGAAAGGCTTTGTGCATTACACTTTCATTGTGGCAGCTTAAATTGCCATGCACCAACCGGACAACAGCAAAAATGGCGGACTACCATGTCATGTTTGTGCTGCTGGATCTGTTGATTACTTTCCAACAAAATGTGTATCTGTTGCACCATTTCTACAATCAGCAAAGCAATCAATGTATACACCAGATGATTAGCTCACCTCTACTTCAGCCTCTAAATCGTTGCCATGTAAACAGCTTCTACCGTTTTATCCCAAAGTACAGGTCTGGCATGTGAACTCAGCATTTTCGGATTTCGCAGATTTTCTTGTTTTTTTCTGCTTTTTGAATGAAATTTTGTATAACTGGGTCAAAATTTGCTGGAAAAAAAATGCATATCCGGAAGTGTCTACGTGAGGCTGGCTCCAAAAGTGAGTTAATCCCCATTAGGTCCCATGTTAAAAGGCCCATTTTTAAAAGCAGAAGTAAAGATGTTTACAGCCTGATTGACAATTTGAGGTATGACAGGATTGCTACACACCCTTAAAAAGTCTTAGAAAGTCTTAAATTCATGTATTTAAAAATAAGGCCTTAAAAAGTCTTCAATTCATTCAAATATTATACTCTGGTCTTAAACAAATTACTCAAAGGTCTTAAATTTGCCAGGGCAGGATTTGTCAACGTTTCATTGGTTTAATTCTTTTTTTTGCAGAACTTTTTGCAAAGGAGATTTAGAATGAAAACTGTCTTACAAGATAGAATTTATCTGCATCCTTGCTCGGCAGTCTATGACTATGGGTCACTGTTTGCAATTTTGCATACAGATATTAACCAATGAGCAACTTAATGTTCAATAAACAGTCAAAAAGTAAACTTGAATGAGTCTCATTAAGTGACACATGCTATGATTTGGTTGCAATGCAGCAGAACCCCCAAACCATCAACCATATTTATGTGTTTTCGGTCTTAAATTTCATTCAAAGTGGCATTAAAAAGGTCTTAAAAAGGCTTAAATTTGACTTGCCAAAACCTGCAGGAACCCTGTATCTGAAGCACTTTTTTTTTTTTGCAAAACTGTTCAGAGAGAGAGTTTCTTCCCATAATTCATCCACTTAGATTATATTAAGACTGAAAGTCATGCATGCAAAATAACTGTCATGACTGAGGTGACTGACAGTTATGGGCATGTTTTACCAGCTACCAAGATTAATTCATCCTTGAGTGGAAACACACAGACTTACAGACATTACCATTCATGAAATGATGCTGCTGTCATTGCTAAAAATACCTAATTTCTTTTTCTTAAGCGTTCAGACTAAGTGCTGAAGCTGTTTCACTCAGCTTTGGAAAGAATTTTACCCCAAAATACCCAAAACGTCCCGTGCAGCCACATTTAGAATCTCACATATTGTTCTGATTATGCAGCGTTTTGTGATCTATTGGGTTAGGATGAAACGGTCCTCATAAATACGAAAACGCTAACAGCTTTTGACACGTTCTGCTCATCTCTCTGTGTTGATCGCTTACACATGTGTGAAGGCCGAGTGGAAAGAATCGTTATTCTCACGTTTTTATAGAAAACCACTCAGAGTTTTGGTTTAATGAAAGGGTACCAGGTTTTCTTTTATTCCTCATATTTAAACTCTTATTTGAATATGCCAAAGTCAGCACTACTGAGTTGGTCTAATAAGAGTCAGTCATGTAACCAGCATGGGTGGTGACTATGTAAAGGATTATCTCCATCCATGTAAGCCTTAAAACTGCTGCAACACTGTGTAGAGTGAAAATGCATGATTATAAATAACACTGTGATCACATTTTCAATACATTTTTATGAGCATCATCCTTTTCTCACTCACTTTTGTCCCCCTCTCCGTCTTCCTACAGTTTCGTGCTCTGGCTCCAATGTATTACAGAGGTTCAGCAGCAGCCATCATTGTTTATGACATCACAAAAGAGGTACTATTTACTTTTTAATCCTCATGCAGCATAATCCACAGAGTATTACTGTAAAGTTTCATTGTTTTGTTTCATGTTTCCCAGTAATTTTGGATGAATGAGAATTCCTCTGTACTTCACAAACATGCTTGTTTGCTTTCTTGCTGTTCAAATGTCTGTTCAGTAAATATGAAGTTTACTTAGAATAAAGACTGGAAACAGGCAGAAATGTCTCACATGGCTTTGAGTTCAAGGAACAGAATCCTCTGTGAAAGAAACCAGACATCGCTTTATATCTTGTTGTCTAATCAGTTTGGAGTCTCCAGAGATTTCATGTCTGTGTACGAGTCAAATTTTTTGCAGGGAGTTTCCCAGTATTTATACCGGTGATTCAAATTCTTAAAGCTTTTAAGGTCTAAAGATCAGAAAACAGAGAGATGGGTCTAAATGAAACACAGTTTTATCTATTCAACACAACTGAACACAAGATCACAAATAACTGAGACTATATTGGTGCATAGAGTTTGGCTACCAACAGCAGAGCTAGCACCACCTTCAGGTTGATGTGTATGTAGCCAAAACAATTCATTTAATTTTTGGTATAGAAAATAAACTTTAGCATTGGAAACACACAATAACTGAAATAAAGATTTCTTTTCCCGTCTCAAATTTGTGGCTAGCTTCTTTTTCCTCACTTTTTTAAAGTCTTTACAGAAAACCGGCTCTAGTTTGAGCTTTGTATTTCTTTTGAAGAGAAGACCTCCTACCTGATAACCTTAGACTTGCAAACAAACAAGAGCATGATAAACTCAAACAGTTTAAGAAACATATTTTTAACTTTGACTAAGCACCCAGCTTAGTAATTGTGGTGTTTCTGGTTTTGGTCTTTTTGTTTTGTTTTATGAATTTTTTTATACATTGATTCAGCTTTCACCATGCAGTATTCTTATGTACTTTTGTGCCTGATATTTTACTGTGTTTTCATGTCTTTATGATTGGAATAACTGTTAATGTGTCTACTTCAGTACTGTATAACATGTTCATCTCTACCATCATCAGGAATCCTTCCAGACTTTGAAGAACTGGGTGAAGGAGCTGCGACAGCACGGCCCTCCTAATATCGTGGTCGCCATCGCAGGCAACAAATGTGACCTTTCAGACGCCAGGTGAGCCAGAATCAGTGATAAAACTGTTCAGATCACAGTTCTTGTGTTTCCTGTGAGGCTTTGTTTTTATTTATGGAGTTTCATGGAATGATTTCACGTGACTAGATTGGATGGAAATCTTCTCGTGCAGAAATGTTCTGACCTTTCAAAAGGAATAATATTTAATGTTTGGCTTAGACGTGCCACTGCAGTGAGGATAATTGGCTCCCGTTCTGTTCTGTTCTCTGTGTAAACAGACCAGATATAAGGGTTGATTACTTTCAGGTTATGTAGATGTGCTGTAGACACCTTATTATGTATGGAGGACTAAATAGAATTCCATATTTGAGGAGTAGTTGCAGATATTGTTTTTTTCCCAAATTGAAAAATCCTCCAGACGCTCTTATTTATAAGACCATACATGAAATCAGAAAATCTTCCATGCAATATCTGGAGGAGAACAGTTTGATTATTATCATGTGGAGCATGAAATTGAAGAATTAGTTTACATTTTGCGGCAGAATTATTGAGACATATCTCTAATGTTTACAGGGAAGTGCCAGAGAAGGATGCCAAGGACTACGCTGACTCCATCCATGCCATCTTTGTAGAAACCAGCGCCAAGAACGCCATTAACATCAACGAGGTGTTTATAGAGATAAGTGAGTGTGTTTTCTTCTGCCTGCTCATCCTTAGGTTCCCATTCAGCCATGACTAATTAACTATTGTGCTGCATTAGGATAATTATCTCATCTGCTGCTGTGTTTTTAAAGCAGGAGGAAAATGTTTGGACCGGTGCTGAAATATGTTCAGTTAGTGTTCTTATATTTCTGGGTTTGTATCAGATGATTGAAAACACAGAGGTAGAGCAGAATAAGCGTCATAGTCTGCAGCCCAGTTTAATTTTACATTGTTCCTATGAAAGTTTCTTTTCATGGTGCAATCATAGTTCACTTGTGCAACAATTTCTTCAACAGTTTCTCCTTTTCTTTTTCTTCAATGTATGTTGTTGGCAGAACAGACGTTATGATGACTTATTGACTGAACATGATGCATTTTCTTTGATAACTCACACAACACGCTTGATTCAGCTCTCAGTAGCAACATAAAAACTGAAGAAAAAGGATAAAAAGCTTCTGTTTGAGAGCTTGGTCCCAAATGCACACTAGAAAACAACTTAAGCATGAAATGGGGAACGAAAGAAGAGGTGAGCTTCTAAAGAAGATAGTGCTCTTAAGTGAAGGGTTCGAGCAAATTCAGAGAAAACAGGACAAAATTACAGCGCTCATCTTCTAAAGACAGCTCAAAGCACCTTTATTCAACTGGTGAATTTAATCAAGGTATTTGAGATGATTACGTGGCTTATTTTTCATGTTTTCTCTATTTTAAGCAAGTTATGTGCTTACTGCAGCCTTATCTTGATAAACTGAAATTACAACCAATGCTGCATAAATTATACAATTTATGTCTAATTCATATCTTGTGTTTCAAGCTTAAAATTAAAGGCGAGCGGTGTCCACAACATTTTGTAACATGTTTAAATCATCTCAGTGTGATCTCTTGAAAACTTTGATACAAGAAGTTGGCAAACTTTGAAAATTCAAATATTGTAAATTTAATTTCCTGGGAGAAGATGATGCTTCTAATTGTCGTGTACATTTACCAACCATGTGGATTTCAGTATTTTATAGTTTGTTTTAAAATAAGTGTCAAAGTGGCTCCTATTTGCCTCACAGTTTAAGCGAGCGCCCCTAGTTAGACTCCTAACTCAGAATGGGCAATTGTAAGATCATTAAGATCGATTACAGTGATCAGCTGTGAGCATATTTAATTGATTTGATGTGTGTGATCACAGTCAATCAGAGTCAACCTGTTCCTGCTCCACATCTGTCTGTAAGTTGCCAGAGAAGGGAGCGCAATTTATTTTTATTGATGATAATGTTTACATCTTAAAGCATCTTCATTAACTCCAAAGGGGGCAATTTGTCCATTTTGGGTCTTGCATACCTGCAAAATTACTGGGGACTGTAAACTAGTTGACTGTCTGTTCTTCTATTTTCCTATCTTCATCTTATTGAATTTGCGTTTCTATGCTTTGTATGATAATAAAATGTTGAACAAACCTCTAGTTTCTTTAGTTTTTAAGTTCAGATGCTTAACACTGGCAGTTTAAAGACAATATAGAAAATAACAATTGAGATCATCAGATGCCAACAAAAATATATTGTGATCCTTTTTTTTTGTCATATCGCCCAGCTCTACTCTCTGCCACATCTCTTTTGCTCGTCTTCTTCTCTCCACTCCCCACATTTCTGTCTTTCCTCCAGCTGTCCTTTCAAATGAAGGGAAAAAATGTCCGAAAAATATAACCTGGTGGTGATGGGTGGGGGTTTGGAAAAGCATTTTAGATAGTCAGAAAGTTTGTGTTGGAGTGAAGACTTCAAAAAAGCAGATGGAAGCTAATCACAACAATCCTGTGCGTCTCCCCACAGGTAAGCGCATTCCAGTCGCAGAGGCAGCGGGAACATCAGGAAAAGCTTTCAAACTGGGACGTCAGGCCTCAGAGTCCCGCAGGACGTGCTGTTGATGATGCCGGTGACTCTTCCCACGACCTGTAGCCTGATCTTAACTTTCCTCCTGTTGCTCCACATTACAGGCGCCACACACCGTCCAACACACACTCCGCCATCAGTGACACCTGGATTCAACAGTCCAGACTCTGTCTCTGCAAAAGCAAAAACAGACAAAAACTTGGCAAAATTCAGATCCCATTGTACGGAGCTATATTTTACTGACTCCTTCGATGGACTTGGACCTCTGTTTGGTGTCTGTGCTGATCAGAGATTTTCGGAGAGGTCATTTGTACTTGTAAATTTGTACAAATCTTTCAAACCAAAACATGGACTGAAAATTATTCCATTTCACCAAATTATTTTGAAATTTTCTAAATTATTTCCTTTTGTCATCTCAGTGAAGGATTCATCTATACAGTTAATATGTATAATCACTTATTTATCATAAGATTCAGATAAAACAGGATAAGGTTTTTATCAATATTGTTCTATCCTCTTAATTTTTTTTTGCTCTTTTAAAGGATCTTTCAAGAGACGTTACTGATTCATGGTCAAGCCAGGGGGATTGTGCACGAGAGATTAAAGTGTTAGTGTTGTGAATGCTGTGATCACGAGGTTAAACTGCAGAAATGAAAAGTATGTGGGAGCCCTCTACCTTTACACTTAAGGTATAGTTAGGGAAAACGGAAGTACTTTTGTTAAGGTGACACGTGAAAAGTTGTCATATTATCATATTTCTACAGTAAATACAACTCTGGAGCCTGCAGTCTGTTAGCGTAGCTTAGCATATAAACTGAAAACATGAGGCAAAATCTGTCCAAAAGTAAAATCTGCTAATCTGGTAATATTACATCCAAATTTTTGTGGGCATTAAACAAACAAATTAGACATTTTTTCAGGGATTACTGTACCAAACTATTTCTTGATTATAAGCTCCAAAACTCTTGGAAGTTGCTTATTACAGCCAAGAAATATTGTAAATCATAACCGTTTTTAGGATAGTAAGTTACTTTTCTATACATGGAAAAGTTTTATTGATTTTTGAAACAAGAACGTTGATCTGTTTCTCGTAAGAAAACTTTATAAGCACCTCCAGGGGCAAATAAGGCAGCTTGCACTTAGAAAACAATGTATACATAAAAGAAGAATTATGAAAAGTAAAATATAAGTGCTGAGATTTGTCGTCTTAATGCGAAAATGGGCGAGTAAACTGAGAATATCATTCATCTAACAGATGGATAATGAAGTCCTTTTTTTTCTCATCTAACTCTGACAGAAAATGAATACACATATTAATCAGAAAACAATCTGTTCCTTTGATGAACACCCTTGTTGTTTTTCTCCCTGTGGATTTTTCAGGATATTTTTACCCTCAGTTGCCCCTGATAATAACAAAAATCTATAATGAAACCTCATCTGTGTTATAAATCAGATTTACTTCTCATTCTTCGGTTAATAGAGAGCAAAGTGCTGACTCTGCTTCAGTTTTAAGGATTATTTATTTAACTGCTCCAGATGCTCTCATGTGCGCCACAGTTTCTCCTCCAGTTACTGAAAAGGTGTTAACTGAATCCTGAATATGAAGTTGCCAGTGTTGCATGCTGCAAACTACCTTTTGTCTCACAATAATACTTAAGCTCTCATGTGTTCGCTGCGGAGCCCGTCCATCTTTAATCCTTTGCTTGAGCTTTAAACATTTAACAGGCGAGGCTAACATTTGTGAGGCCTCGCCAGATTCTTTAATTGTCCCATAAACTTTTTCTTTTTTTCCAGTTTTTCCTTCTCTCACACAATCAGCTCTGGCTCGCACATGCTGCGTTGTTTTACCACCTTGCCTGGGATGGAAACAGCAAGATTTTGAAACTTGACACGGTTTTGAGGAAAACCAGATTTAAGAGCTTAAATCTCCCTTTTGCATAACATTTAAGGTTTCAGCATTAAATGTAGCCGTGTGTGTCGACATGCTGACCCTTTAATGCACCTTCTTTCTGTGTGTGCTTTGTGCCAGCCTCTGCTTTCTGATTTTCCCTCCTCCAAGCTTCTTTTGACTCATTCCTTTAAATTCCAGGCACTTATTGTAAGTCCAGCTTTCGGAGAAATGTGGTGCATTTTTACCGCGGCAGCGTGCACTGAGCTCTATCATCCTCTTAAAATCATGAAAGCTTTTTCTGCTCTGAAATCCTTGTGCTGTGCTAGAGTAGAGTCATTTCCCTCTAATATTGGCCTAATTAAACTTCACTTGAAGTTGAATCATGAGCTCTTGATAATTTTGTATAATTTTGCGCTCTTCTGCATCTCATGGGAGTCACTTTTAGCCCTAAAACCTCTTTACAAAGTTGCCAAAAAACACAGATGTGGCTTCAAAATCGACTTTCATGTTTCCATGTTTATAAACTTTGAATTGTGTGCTTTTTCTGTCAGTGCACGCTACTTTATATGCCTTTAAACATCCTAAGCGGACCTGTTTTTGATCAGTTGTGCTGCCTTTTTTCTTTCCTTTAAGAGTGCAATACTTTGGTTTGTAAAATGTGACCGAGCTCGAGAAATCAGTAACAGAGTGAGAGATCTTGCAAAAATGCAACAGCATTTCCTCAGTGAAATGCATGATAATGGCTTTTTACTGACCTCAGTTTCTGCTGGCTTGATGACAGTTTTATGCACACGGTAGATCATATGAGCAGTGTGATGTAGCAAATTAAAGCCTTATAAAACATTCTAGGTCAAAAAACCTTCACTTCAGATTGATTAACTGATCTGTGCTGCTGTCTGGCTCTTCGTCTTAATACTAATTCTAGTAAGTATTTAATACAGCTCCAGCAATTATCTTTAAAAGGGAATCACTCTGGTACTTCAACAGCTGCACTTTGTATTAATTGGTCTTTATTAGTAACTCACGCTCTGTCTGCAGCCTGTTATTATCTCTGTGAAATCACTCGATGGAACGTACTTCAGAAGGTGTCAGACTCCTTAATGTGAGCTGATGTTATTTTAGGTTTTGACTGTTTGCCCGACTCTTATGCTATGAAGGACAAGGTGCCAATTGATGTCAAAGCCACTTTACTACACCTCACTTACTCATCTTTTTGAATGTTGAGGTAACATTATGATTAAAAGTTCTGATCACAAAAAATATTTTAACTTTGCTGAAGTCACACATGTTTTTTTCCCTCATTGAAAACAGGCTGAATAGAAGTATTTGGACAGTTTTGCATTGGAAACTATCATTAGTCTTGGGCTGGCCCTGGGAATGTGATTAATCTGTATTATGTATATTTTCAGTGTAAATATATACCATCAAATTTCACACAAACCAGTGATTACATTCTATTTTGAGCCCATTGTGTGACCACGATAACCATCTGCAGTGATTCCATCAGCAATGTAGTTACCATATTTAGCTTTTCTACTATGTTTCGTATTGATCGTAACAAAATGCCTGAAAACACTTGTTTGCAGTGTATTTCCAGAATGTGCAAAAAGGGAACTGTCAATTGGTTTACTAATAAAAGATTGACAAATATAACTTGTGCTCCTCTTCTTGTTGTTATTGTGTGGTGAACAGGGAATGAATGAGTGTAAAAGTCAGTGTTGAGACAGCAGGCTTAAATGACAATAACAACCGAGGTGTTAGTGCGTAAACGCTTAAAATATAACTAACAGTTACGGTTATTAAAAGAGGATAATGAAGAAACACCAGGTGGATCTGAGTGTATGTGAAGTGCCTCACTCCCTTGTGTTAACAGACGTGTGCATCAAGTTGTCCCTGGAGGATACAGTGACAATGTTGTTGGTGATTGGCTGTGTTGTTCAGTTGGCAGCCAGCCACACCGCTATAAATATGAATATGACACTTGAGAGGTGTGTGTGACCGGCAGTAGACTTTTCGCTGCACTTTTAATAGTGCTGAGAGGGCAGAACACTTATTTAACAATCTCTCAATGGCGTAAGCACTAAACTCCACTATGTTTACAATGAAATGACCCAGTGAGGGAAATAAATTGTTTCAAAGTTACTGCTGCTTCTATACAAGATGCTCTGTGTTAAACATAATGCCTGAGAAATGTGTTTTATGAGCGATAGAGAAAATAAAGCTGTGCTCTGTTACAACTATGAGAGTTAAATACCCATATTCCTTTGCA
The DNA here is from genome assembly GCA_008086565.1 of Thalassoma bifasciatum. NCBI lineage: Eukaryota > Metazoa > Chordata > Actinopteri > Labriformes > Labridae > Thalassoma > Thalassoma bifasciatum. The sequence goes on along the minus strand of RPOG01000877.1, from coordinate 167,208 downwards.
GTGGCGCTTGGCTTGGCATGTGTAAATACGTGAAAAATAATGAAAACTTGGAAAAAAGGTGACAACGAAATTGAACAGACACAGTGGTAAGGTCTGGACTGTGTTATTCTTCCAGGGAGCCGCCTTCTGTTTTAGAATAAATAGGAGTGTTTCAGTTTTTCCAAATTATTAAAAAATGTCATGTTGTCGGCACAATATGTTGAATACAAAAACACAAATTATCATGATTTTCAAAGCTCTTTGGTTGTTCACACCAGCTCATTATTTCACTCGACTATCACTGGTGCTATAGCTGACTTCAAATTAATATGAATATGTTATTCTTGTATTTGTCTACCCGTAGACTGAGCAATCTATTTCTAAGTCTGTTAAACTATCTGCACTATCTTAAAAACTACTCAGTGAGCAATATCTGTTTAACAAAATCCATCCTGCAACGAACAGCGAATTTCTTTAAAATAAATAATTTGTGATTCTGGTATCCCCGCGACATAGAGGTTGCTTGTTAAAATAACTGAGCTGAGGTCTTTCCTCCCCATCTTTCATTCGTTTATCAGCACCATAATGATATTACAATGTGTTTCCATGATTTTTCCACCTTAACATAGCACACATGAAAACATTACGGAAGAGGATAAGGTACAATGACAAAAAAAAAACCCCAAACAATTTTTTGGTGTTTTACAAGTTTATTCTGAGAAAAAAAGTTAGGATTCTGATAAAAGTCAGAGTCTTGACTTAAATCACAGAATTCAGATTTTAATCCCAGGATTTAGAATTTTTCCAGAATTCTGACTTTAATCTGAGAATTTAGACTTTGATTTCAGAATTCTGACTTTTTTTCTCAAAGTTTTGACTTTAATCTCAGAATTCTGATTTTTTTTCTGTATTCTGAGATCAAAGTCAGAATTCTGACTGTAAATCCCTGATTTTTTTTTTTTCAGAATAAACGTTTAAAAAAATGTGTTGTTTTTTTTTTTTTTTTTGAAGAGGATAAGGCACACTGAAAACAAAAGCCCAATACTTTTTTTTTCTTATTTCACAAGTTTATTCTGAGAAAAGAAAAGGCAGAATTCTGATAACTAAGTCAACCTTCTGGGAAAAAAAGGCCGAATCTTGACTTGAATCACAGACTTCCGATTTTAATTGAATTCTGCCTTTAATCTCAGAAATCTAACTTTCTTCTCAGACTCCTGACTTTAATATCAGAACAAAAACTTAAATTTCAGAGCTCTGACTTTAAATCCAGAATTCAGACTTTTTCTCAGAATTATAACGTCACTCCCAAAATTCTGTCTTTAATCTCAGATTTAGGACTTTTCTCAGAACTAAGACTTTAATTTCAGAATTCTGACTTTTTTCTCAGAAATATGACTTAAATCTCAGAAATCTAACTTTTTCTCAGAATTTTGACTTTAATCTTAAAACTCTGTCTTTGACCTTGAAGTCTGACTTTAATCCCAGAATTCTGATTTTTTTTTCTGTATTCTGAGATCAAAGTTAAAATTCTGACTGTAAACCCAGGATTCTGATTTGTTTGTTTTTGTTTTTGTTTTTTTTTCAGCATAAACGTTAAAAAAAAATTATTGGGCTTTTTTTTCTAACTTTTTTCGTAGCCCTTATCCTCTTCCTTAGAACATCACAGCAACCCTAGAAGATGATATTTCACTCATCATGGTTTCTTACAGGCTGCACGGACAGAAGGATGATGGCTGGTAAACTAAGATTCAGAACTTTGTGTCCTGGAATGAAAAACCTCCTCCCTCCCTTCACTTAAACTCCAACTCTCCTTCAAGCGGTGTGAAAATGCCCCTTCGTCCCTGTGTGCACCCTGGCATCACCCATCCTCACCCTCCGTGTCACCCCCCCCCCCCCCCCCCCCCCCCCCCCCCCCCCCCCCCCCCCCCCCCCCCCCCCCCCCCCCCCCCCCCCCCCCCCCCCCCCCCCCCCCCCCCCCCCCCCCCCCTCCTCACCCTCCCCGCCGGGCGGCTCGCTCGCTATGCAGAGGCAGTGACGTCACCGGGCTGTCTCTCAGTCCCTTCCTGCTGCATCACAACAGGCGCTAGGAGCTCGAGTAGCAGCAGTGACCGGGGGGGACAGGAATATCCACACTGCTGATTCATTGATACAACATCTCTATTGGCGTTTCAACACTCCACAGCATCCGTACACAGGGGGTAACCGACAGGAACTGGTAGCAGCGCGATAACCCCGCTCCAGCTGTTGGGACATGGCCAGGCCGGAACAGGTTCTGCTCTTGGAGCCTCAGCACGAACTGAAATTCAGAGGTAGGTAAGAGGGGAGGGCCCGCTTTGGACGGGAGGGGGGAGCTGGGTCTGCCAGCTGGGTGAGGAGGGGTCAGGCGACTGCTACGATCCCCGAAACGCTTCGAAGCTGCAGTGCACATGTAAGAATGTGAATTAAAGTCATAAAAATCCCTGAAAGGACGGCAGGTCAAGTAGCATGACGGCTAGCTGGATTAGCTCCCTGGAGCTAAGCTACCCGGGCCCTGTCACATATTTCTGCCTTCGTATCAGGCGCAGGGTATGTGAAGAATGTCCACAGGGAAACAGGAAGCATTATCAACATTTAAGAACATAAATACCCCGCTTTATCAACCTCTTTCATTGCTCATAAAGAGTAACATCCTCAGCAGGTCTGGCTAGCTGACATTAGCTCGCTCTCTGATGTTGGTCACCCAGCTGTCACTTAACCTGACAGCTCACAGGACGAATAGCCTGCCAAACCTCTACTGTTTCATGTTATAAATACGTCTCAACTACACGCACACAACCCTCCACTTATTTATTATCACTAATGGAAGTGTAATCGAAGTTCTGCATTTAGCTGCAGCATGCCACGTTGCTTTAGGCCCAAATAATGTTACATAAACACATATGGTGCTATTGTATCCGATTTGCAACAGATTACAAAGATCCTGCCAGAGTTTGAGATATTGCACCTTGAACTCTGGAGCAAGGAGCTTAGTTGTTTGAAACATTTTTAGGATTGCCTCTCAACACAGTGAACACATTCAAACTTTCATACTAATCAGGAGTGAAGTGGTGAGAACAAGTGGAGGAGTTACAAATGAATGAATTTACTTTTATTTCAGGATTTAGTTATGCTATTTTCTTGGGGTATATTTTTGTAGTGTTAATTTCTTGTTGCCTGTTTAGGATGTAGCTTATTTGGGAACATGTTGATGAGGTGATTGGCTGGTCATCAGGGATACCAAATTCATTATGTGTCACTTCTTAGAGCTGGGGAATATGGTACAAAAAATTATCACAATAGATTTTCTTCATACCATCTGATCTTTATTATCACAATTTTTTATATCATTTTTAAATTGCTAGGTCTAAAGCACCTGTACAGAAAACTAAAGAAACTAGAGGTTAGTACAACATTTTATGAACAAACAAGGTAAATAACAAAGCAAACATTTTTGCAGGTATACAGGAAATAAACAAATTGGGAAGAGAGAGAGAGACTAATGAAGACTCTTAAAAATGTGAACATTATCATTAACAAAAAGTAGTGTGGGTAAAACAGAAGTGGAGCAGGAAAATGTGGACTCTTATTGATTGTTATTACACATATTGCTGCCATGTTTGATCATCATAATTTATCTGAAATTTATCACAACCACAGTTCACTATCACATATTTGCCCGGTCCACAGTCCTTCCCTTTTCTTTGGAGTGGATGAGAGAAGTTGGCATGACTTATTGTTTGTTTACATTATCATTAGTTCTATCATAATTTTTCAGTCATAAAAAGTTAAACTAGTTTTCAGATTCATTGTCTGACATGTATAAGGCCTAACATCAGCCTCTGAGAAACTTTCTGGCTGTGTAAAGATGCTGCACTATTTTTTTTTACCTTTTCAAAACTACTCATGCAAGAAAAAGGTTTATTTTGGTCATTATTAATAAGCCATTACTCAGTAATTTTTATATTTTTGAATAGTGCTGGGCAATTAATCCCAATTGCAAATTAGATTAAATTGCAATTTACTGTACACCAGTGTTACTCAACCCTGCTCAACCAAAGAGCCAAATTGTTGAAAACTGCCTTTGCAAGAGAGCTATCTAAGTGGTGAGAAATGCCAACAAATGGCAAGAAGTAGCAATGAGAATAAGTTTAAGGTGGAAAAAAATGGTCAAAAGCAGGAGAAAAATTGGTAGATAACTTGGACAATAATCAGAAAGTGATTAAAAAAAGAGTGAAAAGTGACTAAAATTTGCAAAAAGCAATAAAAAAGTATAAAAAAAAATCATGGGCTGTTGTCATGCTGTAATGAATGTCAATTCAAAGTTATTTACAGACAAAAAAAACTATTAGTTTGGTCATACGCCAACATAATGTCTGTCGAACATAGTAGAGCTCACCTTGGTATGCATTAAATGTACAATTTCTGAACTTCTTGTTTTTCAAACAGTAAGAACAAAAAAGGTTTATTTGAATTTCTCATTGTATTATTGGTAAAAAGCCTACTCTAAGTGAGGCACTATCTTAGCTATAATTCTCATAAATACTGTATGCACAGTGGGTTTGTTTAGTGGCTAATGATGCTCTTTGCATCACTTACATCACACTTAAGAAACAAGCAGCTCTGCAAACTGTGCAACTTTTTCCCCCTGGAGCAAACTGCAGATATTCACACCAAAGCTGATTTAATATGTCCCAGTGGCGGTTGTGGCAGGTTGGTTGCACTGTTTTATCATCATGCCACTCTTGCAATCTGAGTTCCAAAGTGCGTTAAGGGTTTGTTTACTACCTCTGATATTATCTGCTGCATGACGGCTGTGTAACAACATTTCATGTGTGTGTTCAAAACATAAAGGTGTAGTCATATGAGCCACAATGTGCTGAAGTGTTTGACAGTAGCCCATGTGACATCAAACATGAAATGCAGCAGTAAAGATATTTCATGCATCGGACGGTATGATAATCAGAGTTTGCCTCCTTGTATAAAGCATTAGATGAAAAACATGTTGAGCGTGATCCATGTATCATTATACCTACAGAGTCACTACATTCTTGCTGGTATACAACCTGAACCTGCAGTCATAAACATCACAGGGCTGCAGCTATCAAATATTTTAGTTATTGAGTATTCAGCTGAAAATTCCATCAATTTATCTAGTAATTGAATAAAACTCTTTTTTTAGTCAAAGAGCAATTATCATGAGGAAAATAAGACATTTAACTTCGTATTAAATGAAAAATTGGTTTCCTTTAGACAGTCAACATTTAGATGCACATTGTGCAAAGCAGCAAATGGCACTTGCATCTCAGGAAATGCAACTAGAAAATATAACAACACTGGCATTATTGCTACTTGATATTTTATCCACCAATGGCTTGTGAGCTAAATTTGGCAGCTCGCTCTGCCCGGCTAGCTTTATTATCTTCATCGTCTTCAATCCACAGTGCTGTGATTTTAGGGGTTAAATTAACCATGTATGAAAAGCTAAAGTGTAGTTTTAGGAGCATGATTACTTAGCCAAGCATAAAAAGATGTCATAAGTAACAGGGCATATATTATGTTTGTGAGGTACATTATTGTTTACCTTATTAATCTGCCCACTGTTTACTTCATTTTAGGGTCCCTTCAGTGGAAATGCTGAAGCATTGAAGACGTCGCATTAAATTCTCCTTTGAAACATGTTTTTTTCTACCTTGCTTTTAACGCTATTGGACGTGTTGGCTTTTATCTCCTCTTATTGTTTCTGAATTACTTTAACTGTTTCTGTTTATTATTTTTAGTTTTGGATTGTGGACATCACTTTTGTCACCATTGTAGTGTTTTAAAGTCGTCCATAAACAAAGTGGAGTTGAAGACTGTTGTAGTATTCAAGGGCTATCTTACAATCACATAGTGTTTGCATTGATGTCCAGCTTAAAATGCCCCCACAACTTCAACATTTTCTGTCTTTTTTAGTCCCTAGTCTTTGCTTCTGTCTCCGCTAAAATCAGATATATCAGCCCCCCTACTTTCTTTGCGTGTGCAACTTTAGCACTGTGTGCCCCGTTCAAAGGGGTCAATGCAAAATACCATGCTTTGAGCTGTAAAAATTTTTGGTTATCCAGGCACTCAAATCATTTAAGGAAACATACATCACAGTTCCCTGATTTGTAGAAAATGGATAAAAACATCTCATCTAGCCCACAATAGTTTTACACTGTTATTCAACTTATTGCTTTGGATATTTTTGTAGTTTTAATAAAAAAAAAATCATGAAATACCCTCTAAGAAAGTTGGTTTCTCATCCCTCTCTACTCAGTTTAAGGCTCTGTTGCTTCCTGAAGAAACACACCTAAAATGGAAAAAGTGGCATGCATATTTTCAATCTTGGGGTTATTTTTACAGTTATTGCCAAGAGGTTGTTGCTGGGGGTGACAGGTAAATAACCCCAAATAACGGCATAAAGCAGCATTTCATACAGTGCAAGAAATATCTGTAACTGTATTTTACATGATTTAACAAAGAAACAAAGAAAGATACGACTGATGTCATGTTAGCTCTGGAAAAAGACTTTTCCTAGCGAGCGAAAATATCCAAGAATCAGTTTCTGTAACTGTTTCAATCAAAGAACTGAAATATTTGTCTGATGTTCTTTAGACACATAGCAGACATAGAGAACAAGTTCTTCATATACATTATGTTTCATAGAGCTGTCAACCAAAAAGAGGGGCAACAAGTACGTGCTCTCTCAGTGTGTTACACAGTACTACAAATCACATGCTAATACTCATGCACCGTGTAATGTGTAGGCATGTGGTGTGAAATTTCAGAAGATAGATAGTTGGTCTGTGGCAGAAACCTGTCAGCCCGAGGCAAAGACTTTCTGTGGGCCAAATGTAATGCCAAATGATATGGCCAAGCTTCTTCATTTTCTTGTAATTTTCAACCTTGTCAAGGGTGCTATTAACAAATCTTTACAAAAACCAACAGCTCCCCGTTTTTCATCCCTTATTTCTAATACATAACCTTGAAAAGTTGACAGCTTCGAATATCAGGCTCTTTTTAATAGTTTTTAACTGCCGTTTGTGGTTTTTGTGAGGTAAATGTTCTCCCAGAAACTCTCAGGAAGTAGTAGATCAGGTGTACAGTAGTCGGTGGCGTGAGTCTCTTTCATTAAAGGCCTTTAGAAGTGGAGCCAAAGCCTGTGAGGGTCTGAATTTCCTCTCTGTCTTTGCTCAAAGAAGAAGGAAAGTGTCAGTTGCTCGGGATGTTTGCTGTGCTGAAACTTTATCTTGAATCTGGTGTATGTGCTAATTCTGAAACAGCAGCATGTTTTCTTGCACAGTGAGGGGGACTCTTTCATGTGCAAAGGCTTTACTCACCGTAATAGCAACAGTAGTGACCCAGTTTGGTATTCTGTTTGAAATAAGTGCTTCATCAGAAAGCTTGGCCTAGCTCGGGCTAAGATTTATGTTTTTCTCAGCACAAAATACAACTTATATCTTCTCTGGATGAGCTGGGAGTTGATCATCAAATAATGGGTTCACTGTAAACACTGAAGAAGTCATGAGTTTTATATTCTGGGAAGTTGTGTAACGGTTTGAAATATATCACAAGACTACTTTAATGTCATAACCAATATAGATGTCTGCCTTATACTGACACATTGGCAGCCCAGTAATGTTATTATGCATACATCTTAATATGCAGCAGCAAAGTGATAAAAAATTGGTTCAGTTAAATGTGGAAGATTTGAGGAAAGAATGTCTTCTGTGACTGCTTCTTGGCAAACAGTGAAATGAAATTATGTTTGGGGGTTTTTAAAGTCACTGGAGTCTGCCCTCTGTAATAGGGAAATTGTATTCTGGAAACAAAACAGATAAATTGATGAACTGCTTTCTGTTTTGGTTGTTTGTACTGCTGGTTCAGTTGAATTTTTAGTGAAAAGGGTCAAAAATGTATACTTCTAGTTCGCTAAAGCCCAGTTTCCACCAAGTGGTCTGGTATGGATGGACCAGTACAGTTTGGTATAGGTTGGATTGGTAAAGCCTGATCCTGTTTGTGTTTCTAAGCAGGATGCTGATATCTACATCAGCTACATATTAGCATGACAGCATAGCAGCACATCACAGTGTATCCCAAATCCAACAAAAGAGAAGATGTGACACAGTAAACAAAGAGCAACAATGGAAGACATCCAGCAATTCATCTTCTTTGTGATTGGCATGTGGCTCCTTGTTGCAAAGTGCAATCAAGCTTTGTTTCAGACAAGGCTGTTTGCTGCAAGGAGAAATGATGAGAAGTGACAATTGTTTCAACGAATCAAAGATGGCAGGGTTTCTAGCTCCACCGTCTGGGGTCGGATCAATATGTGTGGCACCCTAACAGAAGGGAACCAAAAAGTTGGGTGGGATGGGTTGGTAATTTGGGAACTTGTCCCGATTTTTTGTCAGAAGAAATTACACAAATTGCATACTGTATTGAGACAAACCGAACTGAACTTCTTGGTGGAAGTGGGGCTTAGAGTGATTGAGGAGAATCCGTTTGACTGGACTTGCACAAACGGCTGTGACTCCTGTATTTGTTTTGAAAGATGAGTAGAGGTCAGATCTTGTTACGACTGGTTAATGTCTTTATCCGAAGTCATAAAGCGCTGTTGTTTGAAACGTGACAAAAAGTAAACTTTGTGAGTTTGTACTGATGTTTATTGGCTGGCTACTTTTAGTGCTACTCACAGCCAGGGGGCTCTGAGATGTGTGTGTAATGTGTGACGTTAGTGAATCCTGGTTATGTCCTACCAGTGTTCATCTACCAACCAAACGTAACTCGACTGTTTTTTTTAATTGATAAACAGCCTGTGTTCTAGCCCCAAACTTGTTTTAGCATTTAGTTCATGCTCTGTCACTCTCCTGTTTAGCTTTCTTCTGATCCTTTTCTGTCAGACAGTCCAGCTTCAGTGTCCATCATTACTACTTACCAGAAACTTAAACATGCCGTTAATCAATCTGATCTAGTTTTTACCTGATTGGCACACAGACATATATCAAGATATGAGACTTTTTCAAGATCACTAAAAAAGTCCTCTCAGCCCCTTTAAATTTTCTTATTGTTTTTGTGGTTTCTTCCCTCTATCACCATGAAGTTAAGTTGTCAAAGTGTACTGAAATACTTTTTCATACCACATGCTCTAAAATGATACAATATCACTTGATTTACAGCTGATTATTCTGAAAACGAGAGACTGTGGGGGAAAAAAAAACGGATCGAAACTCACATTTTTACCCAGAAGCTACCACAAGGGAGTGAAAGCTGCAGCAGTTGATCAACACAGAGATAAAGAACAGAGAGGGAATGTTGGTAAAAGCAGAAAAACTGGTAAAGAAGAAGTGAGTTCTGAACGTTTCATAGAATTTTACCTCTAAAAAACACATCCACATTTCATCAGGCAGGTGCCAGGTTTAGGTTGTTAGTAGCCAAAGATGTGATTCTGCTTCACCCTCCATCACGGCCACTACACTGCTAACGCCCCCAACTCACAGGTCGGTTACCTCTGGTGTTTTGATTAGTCCTCTCACATCTAATTAAGACATTTATACGTTTGTTTTTAACAGTTCCAGACAGACTAAGAGCAGAGAGACAGTGATGTCACTCTGTCCCTTTCTGTTTTCTATCAGCTCTGACCTGCTGTCTGTTGTCAGGGAGCTTCCCACCGCTGCACAATGACTGGCGCCCATTAAATGACCAATTAAGTGAAAAAATTAGCCAATACAGACAGAGAGGACATTTGCTGCAGCACTACGCACCCTCTCTGGATTATAAATGATAAAAGTAAGTATTTTAATCTAATGACACACTATTGATCCAAGTTTAAATTCTTGTAGCATGATGCATTTAAGTCGGGGGAAAATCAGGACATTTTAGGGAAACAATTTCCTCATTTTCTTACATTTCATGGACCAAAATGCATCAGTTGATAAACAAAAAACTTTTGGACTCTGAAAGTACACTGCTGCTTTTTATGTCTTCTTAGTGTCAAGCCTCCTTTAACTCACACTTCCTGGAATAAGGTGAGAATTATAATGAACTTGTATGGTTTTTAACGACACTGTAAAGTTCAAAACTGCAATGAAGTCAAGGTTTGATTGGTGTGAAATATGTCACATTTGCTCCGTACACGCCAGCTCTATGAAGTCATCACACCTTCATATGTCATTGCCCCTCAGCTGACTATAAATGAGCTTCACTCCCCCGAAGAAGTACTGGAAAATCACACAGGAGTGAGTAATATTGCCAGTTAGCTATCTGGACACATTTCACAAAGTTATTTCTGGAGCTTTGCCAATGATTAAGATGTTGCAGGAAATAATGAGAATGGATTAATGACATGTACCGCTGTGGTTTTGTAAGGGCTCACTCAAGTAAATCAGAGAACAAGATTTATTGGAATTAAACAAGGGATAGAAGCGAGAGTGCAGGCCCTGTGTAATATGCAGATAATATCAAATAAGACTCATTAGACTCTGGGTTTACTTCACACTTAATCCATTTGCCAGAATAGATTAGCACGTTTTTGGAGCTGTAATATCCAGCAGACTCGACATTTCTGTTTATGTCATTACTCCTAACATGAATAGAAACCCTCCCTCTGCAGAGGAAATACAGTCACTTCATTCGTCTGTTCAGGATGAATCAAAGGTGCTCTTTGCTCTCTGGCTGGTGTTGAATATGAGTGTAATAACTGTACTTATTAATATGTCTGGAGCCTCTGGATGTTTGATTCACTAGCCAAGTCTTATAATATTTCCAGCAAGTCTGATGTGGAGATTCAAAATACAGCCAAGCTAGAGACGCCTTTGTAGGGAGATTAAGAGTAAAGTCAGCTAGAAAGAGTTAATTCATTTGAATAGATTTGTCCGTCCTCTCATATCCGGTCCACAGATGCAGGCCTGGTGCTCAGAGTGAATATCTAATATATCTTACTCCTTGTTAATGTGATGTATATATTTTGTGCAGTATAAGCATAATGACTTTGTTTTTAAAAACCAGGAAAGTAATCTCATTCTGCACTCTACACTGATAATTTATTCAACCTCCACTCACCTTTAAGATCTGCATTATTGACAAATTTGTGCATCAAGCCTTCAGGAGCCACTGGAGATGTGGCCTGAATCAACAATGGCAGCTGTTATTAATTGGAGCTAAACGGCATCATCATCATCTTCTCTGATAAACATTCACCCAGGAGTGAAGCTTCATGGTTTATAAGATCTTTGAAGACAGTTCACCATGTACGTGTACCATGAAATCATACTTAAACTGTTTTACTGGAAGAAGACAACCAACATTTGCTGCTCATCAAAACAGTTTCTTTGGCGTGGTTTGCTTGCTTAATGAACTAATATATTACAATTTTATTGGGTTTAATGGGACTATGAAGGCTTTTAAGTGATCGTCTAAAAGTTTCATCTCTAGATATTTGAATGATCATAATCCACAACCTAAAATGAATTATCAGGGCTACAAAATGTTGTTTCTAAATGATATTTCTTCACTTCCCAAAGTGATCAGATGTGACCAAATTGATTCATGGCAGGTCAAAGTCTCTGTGGCAACACCACATCGGCTGACGAAGTCTAGCAGTGAGAAGAGAGATCTGTGTTTTTCTCTGCTTAAAAGAATTTCGTGGGTTTATTTAGTAGTAAAAGTGGACACACAATTCAGTGGACTGTCTTACAGAAAAGGGAAAGAAGAGCAGAAGAAAGCTAAACAGGAGAGTGATAGAGCACCAATTATAGGCTTACAACACATGCTAAGCTGTCTGTGATAATGTTCATTCAAACACATGCAGCAGTTATTCTGCAGTGATCTGTTCAAACCTGAGAGTCTTTTGATTAGATAAAGGGCCAGGTTACATTTGCTCTGCTTGGTGAGGTTGGAGTTGGTAGATGAGCACTGGTAGGACATAACCAGCGCTAAGTGATGTTACTGGGCTGTGAGTAACGCTAAATAAAGCTGGCTATTAAACTATGGTACAAACTTACAGAGTTTTCTTGTTGTCACATTTCGAACAGTAGCTCACACAGTAAAATCCATCTGCCTCAGAGTTTTTTCTATACATATCATCTGACTTATTATTCTGTGTCAGGAAGGTTTAATGTGTTAATTTTGTTATTCTCTGCAGCAGCAGATGATAAATTTGCATACTGATTTATTTTGATTAGTTTATTCAGAGACATTCATTCGCTTTGATAATGTCACCTTCCAAAGCTTCAGTAACAGTTTCATTCTGCATCAGTCCACACTTATGTGTCCTTTTCTCCACTAATGTGGTATTTGAAACAACATTTTAGGAATAGTTCATTGAAACTGATGCGTGTTATTTCTGTGATCATTGATCCAAGAATGTCTGTGGCTTTAAATCAAATTACAGAGTATCTCTGTCCAGATTTAACTTATTAGACATATTATTGTTCCCAATTAGCTTTGATCCTTTGTGTTTTAATGCCAGTGGAATTAGGCATTGAAGTACAGCCTGCTGCCACTAGCTGGTGCTGTAGCTCCTGTGTTTACCACCATTATGCTATAATGCTCTATTTCCAAGATGAAAACAATGTTGAATGTGGGCTTTGTTTGGCAAATCTGACGGTATGAGTAACTAGGGCTGGACAGTTAATTGCAAATTGGATTTAAATGCAATATGGCATAATGGACTATGCTCATAGTAGACGTCAGTACAAGAGATCCATTTTTTGCAGTAGATGTTTTATGCTCTACACCAGTGTTACTCATCCTTGCTCAACCATAGAGCCCAATTGTTGAAAATAACCCGTGCAAGAGCAATACAATAAGTGGTGAAAAGCAGTAAAAACGAAAAGAAGTAGCAGTGAAAATAAGTTTAAGGTGGCAAAAATGGGTGTAAAGGGGTGAAAATTGGGGTAAAACTTGGAAAACGGTCAGAAGTGGCCTGACAATTCTGGTTAAAACATTTTTGAATTTTGGGTTTTCATTACCTGTAAGCCGTAATTGTCAATGTCTCAAGAAATAAAGGCTTAAAATGATTCTCTCTAAGTATGATGAGTCTATATAATATCCGGGTTTCATTTTTTGAAAAAGAGTGACCTGAAATGTTTAACTTTTTCATGACTTTCTTATTTTTGAGATGTAAACAGAGTTAGACTGAGAACCTAAAGATAATGGCACAATGAATCCCAATTGCAGTATAGGGAAAAATAATCCAGATTGTATTGTTTTTGCAAGTCTTTCAGCCCTAATCTCTGCCTCTTTCTTCTCTTCCTCAGGTCCCTTTTCAGACGTGGTCACCACAAATCTTAAGCTCTCCAACCCTACAGACAGGAATGTGTGTTTCAAGGTTAAGACGACAGCGCCGCGCCGGTACTGTGTGCGGCCAAACAGCGGAATCATCGATGCAGGAACCTCAATCAACGTCTCAGGTGAGGATAAAGGAAGCAGGACCGAACTGGGCTGATGAAATATCTGAAATGGTTCACACTTCTTCACATACAAGCTTTAAAATGTGGTTTCTGAACAGAGGAAGATTGTCCGCGGTGCTTTGGTTTTACTACAAGTTGAGGATCCAATCTGGCTGAGAGGAGTCAAACGCTGCAGACCTCTGATTTGTTGGGAAGAATCATCTTTAGAGACATTTTTTACTGGACGCTTGACATTTTGAAAGGGTGCTTCTGGAAAATGGGTACTTGGCAATCAAAGCAGAGTTAAGAGGACAGGCGGGACAGAGAGGTATGACAGAAAAACAAGTAAGCCTAAAACAGCAGGAAATCATCTTTTAAATTCACTAAAAAGGAGAAGAAAGAAAGACTGCTGTGAGCCGATGATGCATGTAAATGTTCAGTCAAGTTCACGTCATAGTTGGACACCTGTTGTTCCTGAATTAGCTGTGATAGGATACGAGCTGCTGTAGATGAAGATTCCCTGGTTTGTGGATAGGTAGAAAGAACGACTGATAGCTGGTTTTATTTAGCACAAAATGGTTCGATTGTGGTTTAACTGGAAATGTATACACATGTAAAAGCCCATAACATTGAAATAATGAAACATCAACACCCAGAAATTCTTCTCAAAGTCATATCCTTCTCACTGTGAAACTAATATGTTACTTTATGATACAGAAAAGTACGGATGTACATGTGCATTTCAGTGCTCAAATATGCCTCTGTCAATTTCTGACAGCTGCTGATACTTGAGAAGCCAAATGATTATCTCTGTAGAATCATAAATTTGTTTCCACGTTTACATAACACACAGACTCCCCTCCCTCACATTACCGTGTACCCTCCCCTCGTCCTCTCACCACAGCCTCTCCTGGCAGACCTCATTCCCAGTCCAGACAGGTACAGGCTTCTTTTTCCACTCTGTGCCACCTCTGCCTTTTACAGCCACAGACTCAGCTTACAACCTCCGCTATCTGGTGTCAACAACTGCAAACTGTGTCACCGGGCCCCGCAGTCAGCAAGTGGGTGACAAATCGGCGCAGTCCCCTCCATCAGTTGCCGTCATTTCTCAAAGTTGTTGGGCTGAAAGGTCAGGGGTTTGAGCCCCTGAAGGAGATTGGATTCCTGAGAGGGTTGTTAGTTTGAGCAAAACTGTAGCCTTGTGGTCCAAAGGGAGGAATCAGAGAGAGTGAACTTAACTGGATAACAAGTGGCTGTGGTCTTGCAACTTGTTGGTTTTGTATGCTTTTTAATTCCACATACATGAAAGACCCTTTGCACCTTTACTCTACGCTGTTGCAGTTTGCAGGGTGAGAGAAAATCAGCCTTTTTGTCGGTTTTGATGCATGTTTTGGTGCAGTTTCCATCTTACAACCCCAATTCCAATGAAAGTAGGTAAATAAATTCAAACTACAATGATTTGAAAATCTTGGTTGACCTATATTCAGTTGAACACACTACAGATACAGTATATTTATTGTTCAAGCTGGTAAACTTAATGGTTTTTTTTTTCTTTTTGCAAATGTTCACTAATTTTAAATTTGATGCCTGCAACATGTTCCCAAAAATCTGAGACTGGGGCAACAAAAGACTGGGAAAGTTGAGGAATGCTCAAAAGACACCTGTTTGGATCATTCCACAGGTGAACAGGTTCACTGGAAACAGGTGTGTCTCCAAAAGGCCCAGTCGTTCCAGGTTGGGGTCAGGTTCACCACTTTGTCAACAACTGCGTGAGCAAATAGCCCAACAGTTTAAGAACAATGTTTTCCAACATACTGTTGCAAGAAATTTAGGGATTTCATCATCTACAGCCTGTAATATCATCAAAAGATTCAGACTATCTGGTGAGATCTCTGCTCGTAAGCAGCAAGGCCCAAAACCAACACTGAATGGCCGTGACCTTTGACCAATAATGCAGAAAGGTGCATATAGATTTGGGGACATGCTGCCATCCTAGCTACGTATTTTTCAGGGATGTTCCTACTTATTTCAGAAAGTCAATGAAACCAAGACACATGCCGCACCTGTGACAACAGTGTGGCTTTGTAGTAAAAGAGTGCAGCTACTAAAATTTATGGGACATTATGGAGCGCAAAATCTGACAACAGAGACCTTGGACTGTTAAACAACTGGAGTTGTATATCAAGCAGGAATGTGAAAGAATTCCAGCTCCAAAGCTTCAACAGCTAGTGTCCTCAGTTCCCAAACGCTTTTTGAGTGTTGTTCCAAGGAAAGGTGATGTACTACAGTGGGAAACATGAACCTATCCCAGCTTTTTTGGAACATAAAATAAGTGAATATTTGTCAGTTTGAATAATAAATATCTCGTCTTTGTAGTGTATTAAATTAAATGTAGGTTACACAGGATTTGAAAATCATTATTTCCGTTTTGTATTTAAGTTTTCTCTGCACCCCAACTTCATTGGAAAAAGAAATTGTAATCTAACGTGCAAAATGTTCACCACTGTAACAAAAGGCTCTTGCAGAAAAAAATTCAAAGTCTAACATTATGCAGTGCGCATGCCCTTTGTTCTACTGACTTTCCCAAACCTTGCTGCAGGGTAGAAATCTTCACACTGCCAAATTTGTCTGACCACCTACAATCTGAGCAGAGGTCTGAGTGTTTGCTCGTCCTGCCAACAGATTCATGCTACGTGACCCACATGACAGTGGTGGAAATATCCCAGAATATGCAGCAAAGCACCAACAAAGCGTGAGCAGTGAAGAAAAACCTTGAAGTAAATAGATAAACATGAAAAGTGCATGATCATAAATGTTAACAAAAGTGTTTTGTGTGGCACTGAATGTAGAAAAAAATGTTAGTTTAGTTTGTTTACATGAAAATATGACAAAGTGCTTTTAAAATCTCTCCAGTGAACTGATAAAAGTCTGTAAGCATACCAGACTGCTCCAAGCTAAGTGAAATAAACACTGCCTGCTCGTCTTACTAACATCCAAAAGGGTGTAATGTGATGATATTCTGAAGCAGAAAAGACAGCTGTATGGTTTCACAAAGTTTCTCTCCCAATCTAAGAAGATTATATTGATCCGTAGCAGGTTGCAGCCCAGTTTGTCTCATATTCCCTGCCTGTAATTTAGATCAAATCAGCACAACTTTTTTTTTAGAAACATCCACTCGTGAAAGAGAGCCGTCTGCCGCAGGATACCTACAAACTGGAGATGTGTCATTTGGTGGCTTAGCCGAGACTGCTCGTAGTGCTATTGAAGCATAACCCAGCTGTAACTGTATATGTATAATGTAACCATGGCCACAGGAATGTTGCTGAGCTTGATTGGTGTTATGTAGCAGCAGTCAGGGGAAAATATGTGGCGTGAACATCTCAGAAATCCTTGTGTCCACAAATATTGAGCTTTTTCTGAAACTTTTTCTGTTAGAAGCTTGTCTGACACATTCAGGGCATGTTATCACTAGAAGGGAGGAAGAAACGGCAAAAGACGCCATAATAAGAGATTGAAATGCACTTTTGGGAACAAGTTTCACCTTAAATCAGTTTTTCTGTCCCTTTTTTCAGGACAGAAAGATATTCTTCTAGTATCAGGTTGTACCACAGACTATACAAGCCATCTTCAGATGTACTAGTAAACCCAGTTCAGATAATTCAGATTACAAGTCCTGGTGTTGTGCAGAAATGGTGTGCACAGCATCACAGCAGAGCAAAGTTGTCCGAATTAGCACAAATCATAACAAATTAGTGCAGATAATGTTTTCACGCATTTTTTAACACATAAACATATTCAAGAAGTAGAGGTTTCTGAGTTTGGTTTTCACATTCACACTGATTTCTGTAAGCAAATGATCAATACTTTACAGTAGTCAGTTAATTTATGTTTTCCAGGGATACACCAATCTGATCCTGATTTCAGGTATTAGTCCGGTAAAGACTCAAAAAAGTTAGAAGCAGAAGCAACTGGTCTCTAGAAGGACAGAGAGTTTCTAGTGTGTGTGGCTAGTCATCTGCTGTGGTCAGTTTGTTTGTGTTTACTTGATTTGATTTGATTGGTTGATTTGTGGCACTATGACAACACCACACCATCTGACGGCTGACAAAGTCCAGGAATAAGAAGAGAGATCTGTTTTCCTCTGCTGAAAACAATTTCTTGAGTTTATTTTGTAGTAATGGTTTAAATAAGACCTGGACTGTTTGCCAGAAACACAACAGAAGAAAGCTTAAAGGGAGAGTGATAGAACACAGACTGACAATGAAATGTTCATTCCTGTTCACATGCAGCAGTTATACTGCAGTGATCTGTTCAAACCTGGGTCTGTAAATAAAATGAAGAGCCAGGTTACATTTGCTCTGCTCGGTTAGGTTGGAGTTGGCACGGACATGTCTCAGAGCACTGGGCTGTGAGTTGCGCTAGCACTGCACTTCTAACAACAGCACTGCGTTACTGTTGACAAATACATTACCTCGTCGCCAGAAGGAAGATCTGATCTCTTTTCATTTCTCCAAAACAAACTGAAACAAACACACGTCTTGGTTCATCACAACTGTGGAGAGCAAGGGCTTATGGGAAGTAGAGTCTTAATTGCTAGGGCTAACATTAGCTTTTCCTTGAAGTCCTCACAGCTACTTTAAATACAGTCACATTCGATACAGTTTATTATGTTTTGGTTTACAAAGTTGGAAAAACTTAAAGTTATCAAAATATAATTCTCATTCATGTCTTCGTATTCAGGAACAGAGCATGTCAAATGAGTACTGGTATCAAAAATGAATCAGTATTAGCTGATACCAAAGTCCAGGTTTCAGTATTGGTACCGGGACATGAAGAGTTGGATCCTTATTGAATGTCAGTATAAAAGTCTAAAAATATGACTTAGAAATAATGAAATGTAGCATTTAGTATGTTTTACAAACCGCGTGTTACTTGTCTTTCTCAGAAATTCACCTTCATGTTTGAGTTTTTCCAGCAGGTGCTTGATCTGCCCTGTAAAAAACCTCCTCGCTGACACTCAGCAGTCAGGTGAACTAACTTGCCAGTATTAAACTGATGCAACACAACAGATGAATGTCAGCTGCTACCATTGGAGCATGGCACATCATCTGCTGCTGTCTGCCAAAAGGGGGAAATCATCCAAAAATCGATGTACCAACACCATTTATACCAGTTAATACCTGGTTTTGTAGCTGTACTTTTTCTCTGATATGTTGTGCACACACAGAATCCAGTACTTCTGAAGCACTCTTGTGATTTCTGGTGGGAGGTGATCTCTCTGAAGTGTGGTAGATAGACACCTGTTCACCATTTCTAACCTCTGAACAGGTTATCTGCTGTGTATCCCTCTTGCACGATATTGAATTATATGGCCACAGCAGAGCGCAGTCAGAAGTGTGAGATTCTGCTAACCCGAGAGGCCTCAATATGAGAAAGTTTCATGAGACTTGGCTCAAACATCCCGGTGAGTTTTCCCTCCAGGCCTGTTTCTCCACAGCTCTGGTTGACATCACTCCCTCTCACACTCCCACGCTTTACCGTCTCTGTAGGTTTGCAGATCTACAATTGAGCTTCACTGTTGAAGAGTATTAGGCAAAGTAGACGAGGGGGAAGCCTTTGACAAC
This sequence comes from Thalassoma bifasciatum, assembly GCA_008086565.1. NCBI lineage: Eukaryota > Metazoa > Chordata > Actinopteri > Labriformes > Labridae > Thalassoma > Thalassoma bifasciatum. The sequence goes on along the minus strand of RPOG01000877.1, from coordinate 148,181 downwards.
CGAGGCTTCTGTGAGTGTGTGTGAAAAGGTTACTGTTATAGATAGGGGTGTTGCACACTGAGCCGTGTGGTGTCAGGTGTCAAATCATATCTCCTCTCCAGTCACATCACGTCTCGAGGTTCAGAGAAAATAAACGTCATATCTTATTCAGCTGGTCATTAAACTGAGACGTATCGTTTGTGGCACATGTGTTTCTTTAGTTTTGTTAAGTTGTCAAACAGATTTTTTTTTCCTGCAGTGCTGCTGAGAATCTATTTAAATAGGTCAGAGAAGAGCTGCAGTCTGGGTTTGAGACTTTTATTGAAACTGGCTGAAAGAATACTGATAAGTTTTCTCGTTTTAAGGAAATGACACATCATGACACCATGGATTGAGAAATGGACTTGTGAGTTATGACACGATTCCTCTGAAAGCTGCGAAGAATCACCAAAGCAGCGTTTTTATATTTATAAACAAGAGGGAATTAATCATTTCAGTCATCGATTGTTGCCCAAAGCAAAGTGAGACATTCTTGGCCAAAAGTTTGATTCTCTTTTCTACATGTTAACAGACAAGACTAGATCCCCTGCTGTGACTTAACAATTAAACTATGACTTAAGTCGGAGCAATACTGGCATGGAAACGCACTGTGTGATTTCTAAAACTATGGCCACTGACTGCATGTAATCCTGCATATTATTGTATGTGCAACTGAATTAGCCTGAATAAAAATGAAAATAGCATTTTGAGGCTGTTTCCTACCTTTAAGTCATGACATCTGACCACACTGGTGTAGCAGTGCAGCATTATTTGATTCATATATGTGAATATGTTTGTGGGTATGTATGTAAACATCTCCACGTACACATAAACACATCAATCACACCTTATGCCAGTATGTCAGAGCAGTAACTCACAATGAGTCATAACAGGATCAGACCCAGTTTGCTTTCCCAAACATTTCATCTGTTTGTTCAACAATTTTTAATTTGGATTTAATTTAATTATATTTGGTAATTCATCCTCAGAGTAGCTGCTCTGAAGTGGAGAAAGCTGACAGTCAAAATTTACATCTGTGGTCTTTTTTAAGGAAATAAAACATTCCTCGTTTCTCTGTTTCGGTCTTGTCGTTGGATTTATGATAAGCGTGGCTCCATGTGTTTGTTGCTGTGAGGTAATATGAACCCTGGGTGGACCTCTGTAAGCACTTCAAGGTAAATAGTTAGCAGTAACTGTTTTGTGCGTCTTTTCTCGTGGGACATAATTAATTAGTGACAGGAAAGGAAAGTTTTCTTGCCTCCCCCCCTAACCCCTGTAATGGTTCCATTCATCATCAACAAGCCGGCAGGCGATTACCATCCCGCTGTACCGTGTTGACTACAATTAGCCTCTTTGAGTGTTATAAATGATTGCACTGCATGGAGAAGGAATAGTAAATCACGCCATTAGCAGACGTAGCTTTTTGTGTTCAAAGGCCATAGATCAAAGAAGCTTTAAATCATTTCTCCCCAGCTGTGGATGTGTGTTTTCCTTCTCAGGCTTTGGCTCAGGATCTTTATTTTTTCACGTTATTCACTGTTCCTCTATGAACTTACATGCTTTCCTGCCTCTGCTCTCGAGTATTGTCCCCTTGGACTTAAGGTAGATGGCCGTGCAAATTGGGTTTGACTCAAACAGGACGTTCTCAATCTGTTCATGCCGTCTGTTTCTGGTTTGGTACATTGACTCGCCCTGATTGCCGTAATGGTGCACAATGTCTCTGAGGTTTTCTACTCCAGGGAGAATTGGCATGTGCCATATATGAAAACCATCCTGATAGCTGGGTCAGCTTTGAAATTAGGAGGTCATTTGTTATAAGGAAAAGGCCAAAGAGTGACACATCTATAGCAGACAAAGTGGCACTGATGTCAGAGTCTGCTTTTCAGTTACACTCTCATTAAAAAGTGAAGTCAAAGGAGGAAAAAGATGACCAATCAATTGCTATTTCCAACCTCTCTGCCCTTCCACCCTCCTTGAACACGGACATACGAAAGTGATCATTGTAAATCATCATTACAGCTTTGAAATACCTTCCCACTCATTGGAATGACATCAAATAACAGAGCAGTGACTGAACGGCCTGATGCGATGATGCTTAAAGTCATCTTCCAACCCCACACCTGCTTTCTGTTAGAGCGATATGTAACGTTCAGAAAGAAAACGACAGGGTTGGAAGCTGTTGGAAAGATTACCCCCTGGAGGTTTTGTAGATCCGTCAGTGTTTCGCCGTCATGGTAACACAAACTAGGACATAAATCATCTCCAGCACATTTTCCGTGCAGCTCGGAGCCTTGAAGACGTGGAGGCCCCTAGTTTGGTGTTTGACAAATTCATGGGTATTTGATACTCACTAATTCAAGTTTAATCCAGAGGAGTGGACACAGAGCTGCATAAGGGAGAGTGGTGGAAAGATGCTGACAGAGAAGTAACGGTTTAATCGCTGGAGTGTTTATATTTTTATCTGGGGCAGATTTTTACGCACAAATCACAATGAGCGCCTGTCTGTGCTCTGCAGTTGGAAGGACACTAACAAGACATTTTATTTGACATATTCCCAAAGTCTTGGATAGAAAAGATTGGAGGATGAGGATTTTGAGAGAGTGAAAAAAGCTGAAGTGACTTCATACTTGTCTCGTTGATAACTCATCCATCACATTATTAAATTTAACTTGTTGTTTAAATGTAGAAATATTATGTAAAGTGCTGCCTTCAAATGTTATGTGAAGTCAAAAACTAATTTACAACAGAAGTTATCTTGATAAGATAAGATTTATCATTTTTGTGTTGTTTAATTGTTAGTTAGGTTGATTTAGACTTGTTAATTGAGTTAACTTCTTTTGGAAGTTGTTTGAAATTGTTGATCTATTTCAACTAAATTAAGATTTTTAGTTATGTTAACCTCTTGTCTTGTTTGGTTTTTCTCAAAGGCTGTAGTTTTTCTAAACAGCTGGGAGGGGCTTGGGTGATTGTAAAGTTGACATGACTTATTTATTTGGACATAGAATTTCAAGCTGAAATATATTTTATAGTTGGGAAAATTCCAACTTATAATCAAGTGTTAATGCAACAACTTCAGTAACTTTATGTTGTATTGACGCAGAATAATGTTGTAGATCAACAAAGTGCAAAATTGCATTTTACAGGGAAGTGTTTGCTTTATTCAAAGAAAGAAACGCTTGCTTGTGATGTTTTCTAACACATCTTTTCCTGCCTGTAATGACACAGATGGTGTTTTTCCTTTTCTTTCAGTTATGCTGCAGCCTTTTGACTACGATCCCAATGAGAAGAGCAAACACAAGTTCATGGTCCAGTCCATGTTAGCACCTCCTGACATGACCGACATGGAGGGAGTGGTGAGTGTTTCACATCAGATTTAAATACTTTAACTGTAAGGAAAGAAGAGGTAGATGAGTCAGAGTGAGAGGTCCTGTCACAGTCCTGACACTCCGGGAGAGAAAACAAATACTGAGGAGAGAGTTAAATCACACCAGTATGTGTGGTCTCTGCTTTAAGATCACTGGTTCACATACTTACAGTAAAATATGATTCACCTGACAGTAAACGTTCCCAGGATTTGGTTTGATGTTATGACTCACAGGAATATTAAAATGCCTTCACACGCACTGAATCAACCTGAGCGATGATAACAAAAGAGACATGGCTGCGGGGCAGAGGATGAATCCTGCTGGGTTATTGTGCACATCTGTGTCTGTGACCGTCACAGATTTAAAGCAGCTTTATGAGGTGGGGTTATGAAAAGAGCACAGAAGAACATTTCTTGAGATTAGATCTCTTTGATTTTCAGACCAGCTGCAGATGAATTGCTGAAAAGATCTTGAAGGTGTATCCAGCGATCTCAAAAAGCTGTAACAGATTTAAAACAAAGTTAAAAACATTCACAAAAATAAAATACTGGCTGGCAGGAGCAAATGCAACCCAAAGTTTTGTAGAATGTCAGGGTTTTATGACTGATGGGTTTCCCAAACTTTTCAGCCCGTAACCCGTGAAATAACGGTGTCAAAGACTGGCAACCCCCTGCTTTTTGAGCGCACAAACAAAAAAAGACCTAAACTGCTTTATTTATTGGATGTTGTCATCCTGGTTTAGTCATCTCAGGGCTCTTTAACAAAGAAATGTTGAAAACAGGTCAAACATTTCATGTTTGCATGGTTTGTTCAAATCTAACACCTAATTTTCACCTAATTTCAAATTTGTCTACATTTTTGCAACAATAGATGAAATATGCAGCTGTAAGTGGGTTTTAATTTTAGGAGGTATTCCGTGACCCCCCTAGGAGTCCTGACCCCAACAACTGCTCTAGACGATCAGGTGCTAACACTTGATTTGTCAGATCAAACTTTGACCATGATTAAACCTGCACTATAATCCCCTTTTCAACTTTCGATGACATTTACATATTGATGGCCAAAATAAAAAAGCTCCAAACTTCCAATGTATTCTTTACAAGGCACTAATGCTGAGGAGGTATTGTAAACAATTAATATAGCAACATAGTCTAAAACCTTGGTATCATGCATTGAGTAACCTTAAGAAGTAGCATTTTTTTTTCGTTTTCTCAAAAAAGTCAATTCTACAGATAGGTTGTTGTACATTTTGGCCACTGTTAACCATTATGTCTGAATGTTCTCAGGTTCTCTGATAAAAAATCTGAGATTTCACTGTCTAATTCTATCAAAGATACTATTTCAAGTATTTCTCAAGTGAAATTTGGAAGTAAACATGAGTGTTCATTACTTACAACGGTATGAAATGTTGCTTCCAGGACAAGAAAATAACTGATGAGACATTAGGAAAGTACTCAAGAATTTGGAGCTTGGTTTGAAATGTCCTCATTGTCCTATGTAAACACCACAACTACCAGTCGCAAGTGTAGACTCTTTTTTCATCAGTTTTCTACCTTTTTTCGTCCTCAAATACTCAGCAAAAGATCACAGGCTGGTTTAAACAAAAATCACCTGTTTTTGACCAAAAGAACTGAGGAAACAAGCTTTTGCTTTAGTGCTCGTCTATGAGCTCCATCCTCTGATCCTCTCCATGATCTCCATCGTCTATTTTTGTGATTGCAACACATACTCTGTTCAAGCGGGAAATGCCTGGAGTTTTCCAACTGGCGGCAACATCTGCCATTTTCTTTCTGTCATCTCTTCTCATAATCTCTGCTGATCTCTCATCCAAAGAGAGCAGCGCTGCCACCTGCAGGAGTCAGTACACTAGTTAATAAGCCTGATATTGATCAATAAACTCTGCCAGACTGTCCCCAAGTGTAGAAAAACACAACCGACGTCCACAAAAGTCAATGGCAGCCAATGAGTTGATGGTAATAAACAGAATTTATCTATTAAACTTGTTAGAGCTAGACTTGGAGAAACTTGTTTCTTAAATTACTTAATCTGTGCTTCGTAAAAAGTCTCTTTGATCAAGACGTCCATAAGAGTGACACTAATTTGATAATGCAAATTATAAAGCAAACACCTTAATTTCTTAATATCACCATAACTAAGACTCAAAGGAATTTCCTCAGACAAAAAATTAGTAAACGAGATCAGCATGAAAACAAAGTATTAAGTTAAGAACGAGATAAATAGTTTGTTCTTCCTACTGTTTGGTGTTTCTGCTCGGAGGTTTTTGTTTTCTCCAACAGCAGAAGTCTGTTCTTTATTACAGTTTTCTGCAGCTCCATCACTCTGTTTGCTGCTGTTGTTCTGAAAAGATCAAACTTTGCTTTCTTTTTATTTTCACCATACACCATAGAAGATTGATGGAAACAAAAACTAATCAATGTCACACACAATACACAGAGAAACGTGATAACAAATGTTGCTGTTCTTTTGAGGTTTTACTCTGTCAGGAGGTCGCTCTGGTTTCTGAGCCTGACAGAGATTAAAAGGGAGTGATGTTTCACTGTTTTCCTCCTTTTATCTCGTTTCTCTGTGTTCATCAGTGGAAGGAGGCTAAACCAGAGGAGCTGATGGACTCGAAGCTGAGGTGTGTTTTTGAGATGCCGGTGGAGAATGAGAAAACGGTAAGCACAGACGGTTACTGCACTTCTCTCCTCTCTGTGTCAGCTCACACCATCAGTGTTCATTTAATTTCGATTTCAATGAGTCTGAGAGTCTCTGACATGATTTTCATTGTCGACCAGTTTACCTCAGTCAGGTGCCTCAGAGTTTTAATTTGGTTGTATGTAAATTTTGTTTTAAATCCTTACTTCCATCCAGCCCAGCTTGTCACCCACTCCCTTTATTGTTCTTTCTGTTTCATGTTTTCCCACCTCTCAGCTTCCCTCACATAACTCAGCCTCCCTTTTAAAGCCTCTCTTCTTGCCCTCAGATGCACTTTGTTATGTTTGTGATTCCTCCCAGACCCCCTGTAGCTTTACAAACACTGCCTCTTCATGATATGAGCTGCTTCTGCTGGCTTCATTATCACAAGGAGCGGGGAAGGGACCCATGGTGGCTGCCTTCAATTTGTTTTGCACTGTGCGGTGCATGCACATGGCTCCCAGTTGTGACTGTGCAGCACAGAGTTTGTTACACGATGATATTGTAGATTGAAAGCAGCTTGCTCCACTTATGAAAGGCACCCTGAGGTGAAATGTACCAACACAGAGATAGATGCTCTGTCCTGTAAGTCTGTGAATGAGTTTATACATTGCATATAAAGATGTGTACGTCTCCTCTTGTAGATATGATAAAGCAAACCTTCTGTCACCCACAGGAAGCGCTCTAACTGCATTAAAAGACTCACTGCTGTGTAACTTTTCTCTACAGCACGACATGGAGTCCAACAAGATGATGTCGTCCAGCTTGCTGAAGTCCGAGTCCTCCTCACTGCCTCAGAAGTCACTGAGCTCCACCCTGGACGACGGGGAGGTGAAGAAGATCATGGAGGAGTGCAAGAGGCTGCAGATGGAGGCCCAGAGGCTAAGGGAAGAAAACAAACAGATCAGGGTGAGCGAGAGGAATCGAGAACTTCTGTTGTTTGAAGTTATCACAAACATTGGTTATTTCTAAATGTTAATCCTCAGTTTCTGTAGAGGATATCTGGCTCCATTTTTGATGAAAAGTATTTCTTGTGATGGTGGACACTGAAGCTTGACTGTCAAAAATAAAAAATAAAGTTAGAGCAGAAGAAAGCTTAACAGGAGAGTGATAGAGCACAAGCTAAAGCATATGTTAAGCTGTTTGTGACCATGTTCATTCAAACCCACATGCAGTGATCTGTTAAAACTTGAGTCTTTCTTTAAATGAAGAGCCAGATTATGTTTGCTCTGCTTGGTGAGGTTGGAGTTGGTAGATAAGCACTGGTAGGATTCACTTATGTTGCACAAGGCTCGTTTATGCTCAAAATTAAATACTGATCCAGATCCAGATAGAACCTTCTGTCTGTGCTATGCGTTCATTTTGTCCGTATTTCTGCACGTTTCCATAGAGTTTATGGATACAGGCCAAACGGATCAGTACAACTGGAAACTGTGGGACCAGTTTTTCTGTTACTACCTGATACAAAGCTCTAGTGAGACACAAAGAAGAAATAATAATGGTAGAACTATTTGAAGGCAGTCTTTGCGAGTTGGTGAGGAAATTCAAACATCTGTATGATGTTACTTTGCCTGGTGATAAACATATGCAACATTAGCAATACACTCTCCACAGTGTTTGTTTTTGAGTTTGTTGTTGTCATAAACATTTGACTCTCAGCTGCCCCCCAGTGGATGTGTTGGTTAACAGCAATTCTAATGTATGGGACATGTTCTTTTTTTATGATGGGTCTCTACATGAGCTCATACATGTTATTTGTTTTAAATTTTATAAGGTATAATAAAGTTTGAAACCCATCCGTCTTCTGGGTTTAATCAGAAAAAGGAACAACCTTCCTCTCCCCTTGAAACAGTACAGTTTAATCTCAATCTTTAAAATGAGTCGATTGCATCACTGAGCATCCACAGTCACTGTTGTGTTTCTTAGTCGTTTTTCATCCTGAGTGATGTTCACAATCAAGATAAGCAAATTAAAGGGAAAATTTGGTTCAAGACTTTGCAGCTTCCTCCGCCCTTTTCTGTAAGTGAATGTAGATAGTGGCCCAAGATTGAGGTTTGTATCATGTAAAAGTGCTCATTTCTATAATCAGCGGTCGACCTCAGGGTTTGAAAAATCAATGAGAGAGACATAAATCACAACAATCGATGAAGTCAGGTTTAAAATTAGGGTTTTGTTAAGGTTTGGCTGGATGTTATGATCTCACACACACACACACACACACATACACTGCAGACGATGACTACGACTAAGAGAAATCAGGTCTCCCTCACACACACACACCCCCTCTACTTGCTCTCAGTTCTTGCCAGAGGCAGAACGACTGTTGGCTGCTCCTGCGGCTGAGATTAAACTAACAGAGAGCCCCCCCACCCGCTGCTGGGAAATGAAGTGTGTCAAAGCCTGGCGCCTTCTGCAGTCCTCTGGGGATTTGGTCAGATGAAGATTTAAGCAGATCCTGTTTCTTTGAGCTAGTAAATAAATACTGTCTTATCTTATTGATTGACAAACTGACTCTTTTCAGATTCAACAAGCACTTTCTCGATTTCACTCTCCCAGAGCCACTGCTACTCATCGTTTTCTTTCTAAAACTTTCATCAACTCACTGCTTTGTCAAGGATGGGTATCGAGAGCAGGTTATTGTTAAGAATCGAAAAGAAATGGTTCAATCCATCAACATCATTAGCCTTTATTTTTTAACAATTTTCTTGTCTATTCTGAGCTTGATGCATACGGACCCTACGGACCTTATGTCCACTATTCTGGCCCAGGGAGCTTAGCAAACAGTTGAATGACAGTTTCCCAAGAAAACTTTGACTCAAAATTTTCCGCCTGAGTTTAACTTAAGAAGCTGTAAATTTGAACTTACAAAATAAATGTACACTACTTTCTCACAAGAGATTCTTGTTCAATACATCCAACATGTTGTACATCTCCTAGTATACCACAGGGGATAGAAAAATGATAGCACTAGCTTGATGCTAATGTATATAGGAAATTGCATTGATATGCTCACGGTTAGCATGCATAAAAATAACTTTGGTTTTAAAATAGAATTTCAACTTTCATCACAGGAACATATCACAATAACTCTTTGAGAACGATGCCTAAAAATTAAAAATGTCAGAATACAGAAGGTAAATGTTTTCCAAACAGGAAGTGCAGACTCATGGCTGACTTCAGCATAACTACGGCAAGCTCAAAGTTCCAAACAATTAGGAGTATTGCTAGGAGGCATACTTCAGTAAATAACTTACAATAAAACAATGTATTGATGTCACTTGATGCACAGTTTTATTTATCTTCTTTTATTTACATCTAGAGGTAGCTAAATCCATGGGCCAATTTCTCGTTCATTTACTTACAAACTCAATAAAATGTTATTGACACAGAAAACCTTTAAAGTTACTGTTTGTACACAGAAAATTCACAGGAGAATTTGATCAGGGAATTGACAAAGCATCAAATAAGACACTTGAATCAATCAAATCTTATCAATACCCATCATTACCTCTTTTTTATCTTTTTACCTCTCATGTTTTAACACTCTTGTCTGTTTTCCGTAGGAGGATGATGGTCTGCGGATGAGGAAGAGCAACATGATGTCATCTCAGCACTCCTCGGTTGGCATGAAGAGAGAGGAGGGCTTGAGCGCCCGCTCGGTGGCTCTCATCGTGCTCTTCTTCGTGGTGGGCGTCATCGTGGGCAAGTTGGTCTTGTAGACGGCAGCGCAGTTTGGTCGGCCGCAGCATGCTTTCTTGGGGGAAGAAAAACAAACACGGGATCTGGGATTTTTGAATCAGAAACGCCATAAAGCCGAAAAGGGTGGGGGGTGGTATTAGTTTTGATTCAGTCTCATTTATGTAAAAAATTTCAAAAGTAATGTATGAGAAAAAAAGAAGATTTATGATCTTATGAACAAAACCTACTGTTACAGGTCTTGCCTCTGCGTAATCATCACATAATCATTCTGGTTCTCTTCCCAAAGTTTCTTGTACAAAGATGAATGGTAATGTGGGCGGGGGGGGTTAATGGAAACATGATTAATGCTCGTGATTCAGACCAATGGATTTTCTAACACTGGCGAGGTAGTGTTGGTGCGATTGAGTCAGTTTGCGATTGTGCGAATGTCATTTTAGTGTAATGTTGTTTCTTTTTCTAAAAGACAGAGGCCAGAGCCTATGTTTGTGTAAAAGTAACTCCCTTCCTTCCCCAACTGTACAGTACATCCAGGTGTTCCTTCCAGCTAAACCCCCTTTAAGGAAGGGATTAACCAGAGAGATGATCCACACAGTCGGGGTTGCACACAGGGCTATCAAACTGACTCATCCAATCAGAGGCTTTGTAAAATCGGCTCGTCTTTGATTGTAAAGCGACCCTCAACAGCGTGTGAAACACTATACCACAGGTATTTTTTTCCTTGTGTTTTATCTCACTCTACCTTACCGCGCTCACCCATCACTCAGTGCTCACCACATCCCCGTCTCCAGAGCGGGATGTTTGATTGCATGCGTTCACACCACAGCGCGTTGCATCTGGACTTTGAATCTTATTTAATTGCTTTTTCAATGGTGATAATAATATGTAATTTGGCTGTAGGTTTGCACAACTACATTTTCTGATTTTTTTTTCTCTCTCCTTTGTGTTTTGTTGCATTTTTATGATTTAAATAATTTCTTTTCTTTTTTTTTTGTTGTCGTTAGGGTTGAAGCATTTACGAATATCGCAGCTACCGGAAATGAGCTCCAGATTTGTAGGATTAGATCATTTCTCTTAATGTTATCCAGATGAAAGCCTTGCCTTGTGACCTGTTTGGGGCAAGTTATTCTCAGGCCAAGATGGAGGTTTATAAATACATTTGCATATATACAGTACATTAATATATAAACACACATGCACAGACAGAGAAAGCATGCATACATGTAAAGTGAGAAACCACAAATGGACAGACGATGCATGTCGAGATGAATGGATTTGTGTTTCCTTAATGACATCAACAACACCGAGGTCCTGTTATAGCTCCCTTAAAGGGAACCTCGGTCTTTTCCAGCTTGTTTTTGTTTCCTACTGAGCCATACATTTGTTGACATCCTGTTTTGTTTGAGGCAAATGTATGTAAGAGATCATCTGAGTGTTTTGAGCTGCCTGTTCTCCACTGCAGGAGAGTTAGCTTTTGTTTTATCCACACCACTGCGGTTACGTTTTTTTGGGTGTTTGTTCAGCATTTATCCGTTGCTTGTTAATGTTATATCCTCACTACATTTAAAATCGTGTTCATTTTTAATGCACCAAGATTAAGAGCGTCTCTTCTTTGATCTTCCTGCTGCATACCACTTTTTTAAAAGAGAGAGAAAGAAGGAGGGAAAGAGAGGGGGGAGGGTGAAAGGAGAGAAAAAGAAGCGTACTGCAGCCTAAAGCTTAAAGCCTTGAGGGGACCACGTTATGACATTGTACTGTTCAAGAGCCAGTGGTTATTTCCATGTCAGAATAAACCAACAAACCAAGAAAGAGCAAATTTTTAAGTTGTTTCTCATTCTAATTTGCATGAGAGAAAAAGAAATGGAGAGCATCATTTTACTTTGCAATATTTGACAGAAAAATAAACAACTGTTGGTATATTTATCCCATTTTTTCCTCGGAAGGTGGAAAAATGACAGAATGTCGCTGTGTTTTCATGTAAAGTGGAACGAAACACAATGGATCTGAGTGTTGGGTAAATGATTTAAATAAACATGAGCTTGTGTTTGAACTGTATCTCTGTAAAGTTGTTGGGTTGAGGATGACTTGCTGCTTAGAGGGAGGGCAGAGCTGACCCTGAGCTTCAGTCCCGTCTTCACTTATCAGACCTGGGTCACATAGTACTTGCAAAAAAAAAACAAATTCAGTGAATCCTGGTTGGAGTAAGAGAAGGAGAATCTCCCAAAAGCAGCAGAACAATCTCGTTCTGTGATGATGAATTGACCACTGTCCTGTACTCCAAACAGGACCCAACAAACAACCGTAATTACATGTAAATACTAGCTGATCCAGGCACGGATGTAAAATCACACTACACTGACCTGTTCTGGAGTCTCTGACCATCACCGTGATCAATGTAAGCAGTCGGGAAACTGTTTTGTATGTATATAAATAAATAAATAAGTCTATCTGAGAAGATTAATATTCCTAGTCAAGTAGTCTCTCTGGTGTATAAAAACTGCCCAACCTGGTTGGACTATGTAGCATCTTAATAAATTAAATGAATAAAGCCCCTACCAAACTGTGTCAAGTCATTTCCTCTTATGCACAGTGAAACGGAGGCTGAGCCCGGCTTTGTTGTTGGCTTTAAACGAGGTGTGGACGTTTTAAAAAAAGGAGGCTCTTGTGGTCTCGCAATGTTGTCAAAGTCAATGCACAGCATAACAGTTAAATTAGAGGTTGTTTCAAGTGAGACAGAACAACTGGAGATGATCCAAAGAGGAATGATTTCACAAAACAGTGTCTGACAGGTCAATCTGATGTTTGGTTTTGAAGCTTTTCAGGCACACACACGCGCACACACACACACAGAAGCCTCTAAAGTGACAAAATATTTCACAATGTCAAGACGGCCAGTGCATGTTTCCAAGTGTAGCTGAAACATCCAGCTGTATTTTTATCACAGTCAAACATCAAAAAGTCTATAATGGTTTTGCTCTCTGTTTCGCTGCTGGTTTGTGGTGAAAGTGAATTTTTTGTAGCTGAAATAGATTATTTTTAGCTTTTTGCCCCCCAGATATCTAAGTTTCCAGATGGACAAGAGGATGGTGAATTATTAGAAACGTATCGTAATACAGCAAACAAACTGTAACTAATGACAAAGACAATGTTTGCTCAAAGCTTTAGTAAAAGGAAACACCGAATCCTGAGCTCCATCCTCCTCGTGATATCTCTAAATTGAGTTCACAGAGTAGAAGTGTTTTAATCTTTGAGACTTGATTAGTTTGTTTCTTCTGTCTCGGGTTGATATGTAAAAATAAGTCGACATTGAAAGACATTTTCTCAGTCCCTTGTTAAGTGGTACCTGAAATGATGGAGAAGATTTATTGAAATAACATCAGTTCGAGCAAACTGGGTGACCATCTGACCCTGAACAAAGTGACTTGGAGGATCACACGCTGCCAATTCAAGCAACAAAGATGCTAATTGTGTTGGAGGACATGACGCTGAGCATCGAGGACGTGAAGAAGAAACAGAATGAGCGACACTAACTCTTAAGGTAAAATTTATGAGCTGTTCGGCCTGAGTTAACTTTAGCTACAGGAGGTTTTGCTTGAAAATCAGGAGAAACTTTCTGGTGACCTTTCTTTGGATTTTCAGTTATTTGCAGTTTTTTTTGTATAATTTCACCCAACAATCAAGTTTATACATTCCCAAAAATGGAACATTAGCTTTAGTTTAACTTATCTCGACTGGTTCCATCTTAATGCATTGAGTTGGTTGAAAGCAATAATTTTAAGTTCAACCTTGTTGACCCTTATTTATTTACATGAAACCAGTTGATATAATAAATTCAATTTAAGTCAATGATTCACTTTTTTGAGTGTATGAAAGACAATAAGGGCAACTCTCAATGAAGAGGAATTATAGTGAGTTAGGCCAAAGTACATGAAAAATACTAAAAATGTCAGACTTCATTGAACTCCAATGTTAAGTGGAATAAAAAAAAATCTCAATCTTGTTTTTTTTTAACAGGCCTAACCTCCAAACACAGGTTTTTCAGTGTCTCCTTACCATTTTCTAGTTAATTCACACAAACAATATACCCTTACAGCTCTTGTATAGCATTTCTTCAAATACTCAAAGACATTCGGCATTATGTGAAAACTGCAGATTGTGTATGTGCTTTACATTTAGTAACATTTCTTGACTTACGTGTCAAGGAAAGCTGAATCTAGTTATTTGAAGTGAAGTTGTATTATGGTCTTAAAATGAGAAACTGGCACCTTTCATAACTAATCATTTGTGTGTCAAACCCTCATCAACATCCACAGGTGCTAATTGTAATTAAAGTGTCACCTAAATTATAGCAGCTGATGAACTACCTATTCCAGTTTAATTGTTGTTAATGTTGTTATTAATTGCCAACCCATTTCTTTGTCTCATGCACAAATCTTCTTTCTGCATTTTGAAACCCTACTTAAAAACCTTTTTAATATCCAACAGTGAAACTGTGAATTAGTGCAATTTTCAACTAGACCTAGAATTTTAATCAGGCAGGAGCTTACGTGTATGAATACAGACATTGATGGTGTGCATGAAAACATTGTAATTAAGTATGAAACTTCAGGAATTCAAGGTTTCCTTTGCTTTCAGTCACTCTTCAAAGTGTTGTTCTTGTTTCAGACTTTAAAAACGGTGTAAGAAAAGCACAAACAGACAGACTTGGATCCTCTGCTCCTGTTACTCTCATCACATCCAGACCTGCTGCTTCTCACATCTAAACTTATGCTGCTCTCTTAATTGCTTCCGCGTTGCTTGATTTGGCAGAAGCGCAGTTTGCAGTGGGAACAGAGTGTTGAAATAAATAGCTGCAAGAAAAAAAAACCCACCCCTCGGGCTTCTGCTTTTGCACTTTGTGGTGCTGAATATAATAAAAATCTGCTGATTAATCTGGTGTTATTGTATCAGAAACAACTTGTCCGTGCTGCTGTCCACACCTTGTCGTCGGACGCTGCCGGAGTGGCGTTGGCGTCAGGAACCCCCCGCTGTGCACCTGGGCTCTGAAGCTCCTCTGATGTTTAGTTTGGCTACAGAGAAACACATCTGCAAACTCAATGGTGGAAAGAGACCAATATTCATTTACATTTTTACAATCTATGGGGAAATAATCCATTTCCAAGATAAACCGTGGAGGAATGTTTGAAAACACTAAAAAAGGTGAAAATGAGTCGAGGTCCTGAGGTTTGCTGCTCACCTGAAGAAGAGGTCATCAACAGGATTGACTTTTTTTTTTTTTTTTTTGGATGGATTTTTGAATGAATGGATCACAAACTGGGACAATAATTGAATTTAATAATCTGATTATGAGTCTCCTCACATGAGACGTTGACCTCTGACCCCTGAATAGGATGTGTTTCAGTCTTTTCAGTCAGCTCCAACCCCTCCCTGTTTTTGTAATTCTGGTCTTTAATGAGGTTTCTTCTATAAACCTGATGTCTGGCTGAGCTTCAACATAATAAAAAGTATAAAATATTTAATTAGGAGTCAGCCTGTCATGCTTCAGCTCTTGGTGTTAACTGCCTGCTGTAATTACCTTTGGCAACACATTCTGTCTCATTTTATAGTGCTGTTAAATTACTCTAAGTAAACAATCCATCTCCAGCTTTATCTACACGTTTTTACAAATCTGGCATGTTTATGTATACTTATGATTAATTTTCCCTCTCTAAGTTGCACTCACTGAAACCAAATCCTCTGCACGGCATACTTGTTTGGCACACAAATAAGCCAAATTTCATGCAGATTTTCAACTTACAAGAGGTCCCTGTAAGAGCTTCAGGGGTTGTGGCCGTCTGAAAAAATACGTAAAAAGCTTGCCAGAGAGGGTTGGAGGCGGGACAACTGGCAGCAGCAGAGGCAGTCTGGAAGAATTGACCTGTGTCAGAGCGCTCCAGCAAAAACCTTTTCAATCATTAGTGTGATCTTAACCCTGGAAGAGAAACATGACCTGATTTTAAAAGCCACCACAACCGACAGATCGCTCTCAGGGGGATACGCTCTGTCAAAATAAGCCCCAAAGGCAACAAATATGTGAAAGAGATCGTCCCACGTGCTGAAGGACACACATCACTGTTCATCTGTTTGGTTTTTATTGTTCCATCGGGACGAGATTTGACCTGTATGTGTCCACAGTAAAAGATTACTGACTTACCTATTAAGCTGTTTATAATAGAGTTTAATATGATGAAGTGAATTTCTAATAACTACTGTGGGAAACTTCCCTGTTCTCTACTCACTGTAAATCTCATTCTGAAAATGTAAATGAAGGCTTCTCTTTTTTTTTTTGCCATGAGGTGAATTATGATGTAAATTGCTTTTGTATTTTCTCATAACTTTAAACTGCTATGTCATTACATGTACAGTGATGGTAAAAATTATTTGAACACCAGACAGATCTGGAAATATTCAGACTTTTTGCTTCCAAATCCTGATCATGAAACATACAGATAGTTACTGATGTTTTTTAATCTACTTTTGACTCTAGCATTTTTTTTTCACCTTTTGCAGCAGTTACAGCAGCACATAACTCTAGCATAGTATCGTTAATGGTGATATGTTTCTCGTGAACTTCAACAACACCAGGGTAACCGTAATCTAAAAACTTTAAAACCACCTACCTGGGCTATTAAAAAAAAAAAAAATTCAAGTAGAACAAAGCAGCCTAATAACCTAAACATTGTGTTTGAAATGAACATTTTCAAAGATGTGAAGATAAATGATGTAATCAAGCCTCTTTTTGCCAGTTAAGAATATAGAAAATCGAAAACTGAATTTTATTTTTTTTTTCTTTTGCAAATACAGTCTAAAGACTTAAAAAAAGTCAAAATTTAAACTTTCTTCTATTAATATTGACAATTTATCTCAAAACTTTGACTATTGTCCCAGAATTATGCCATTAAAATCTAAAAATTCTGACTTTGTTATCTAAAAATAGTGACTTTTTTATCACAAAATTTTGACGTAGTGGCTCAATATTTGACTTTATTTGTTGAATTTTGACTTTATCATCTCAAAATTTCAACCTTTGTCTCAAAATCTTCACTCAATCATCACAAATTTTGACATTTATCTCATAACTAGGACTTTTTTTCCTCAAAATTTTGCTTTTTACTTCAAAACTGGTACATTTTAATCCTTAGGTTTGACTTTTTATCGCATTACTTTGACTTTCTAATACAAAATTTTGACTTTGTCTTGCAGTATTTTGACATTTTATCTAAAATTTTAAACTTTTTATCTTAAAATTTGACTTAATATGGGCCACAAGAATTTTCAACACTAGTCACGACCACAAGAAAAAGAGGGGTACTAGTGCGTTTCCACTTCAGTATTTTCTGCCTGAGAGAGCAGCGCAAGTAGTCAGAGCAAACATAGACATTTTGGGGAATTTTATAAAATCCCCCAGACATAATTTTACCACCGCAGAAGAGGACATATCCGGGCAAAAAAGGACATTTGGTCACCTTTTTCAGCACCAATGTTATCTTATGACTCCTGCAACTCAATCCCAAGGTTTTCCTTTAAATGTACAAACAATCTGTCCACTTATTTTACGACTCGCCCCTGGATAGCGTTGAGGTCAGGAAAATTACCCAAATCCTCTTATGACGGTTTATTTCTGTGGTATATAGAACATAATGATGACTTTGTACATATTTTATTTGTTTAATGGGTATTTTAACGGCCAATCCCACAAGAACAACTGAAACCTCTTAAATATGCCAAGTGTTATTATAATTTTGTCCACCACTGTGAAATTACCCACAGTTCATGATGTTTGAACAATGTTTGCCTTGGACAACAGTAACACTAAGCTGTAATTATATCTTTGGTCATGACTCTGTATCAGGCTTATTGTAAAAACGTTTATGTTAGCAATATAAGTACTTCAATGCCTTAAATACTTCTTTATGTTTAAAGGGACATTTACATAACTTTTACTTGTGCTGGATGATTTAAAAATACAGCATTGCTCCTTTAACAACAATGACTTCTTCAACAACAGGATTTGCTTTCAAAAAAAATAACAGTAGTTACAAATACATTTATTTATAACTTTTTATTTTTCAAATAATAAAAATAATAATGATTTTATTTATATAGCTCTTTTCAAAACAACGTTACAAAGCACTTCACAGAAATTAAAATGAACATTGACAAGAAACAAAAAAGAGCACATAAAGCAGAAGAATGGGAGAATTAAAAGAGAAATGTGAGGAGGGGAAGAGGAGAAACAGAAAGCTTATGAAAATAAATAAAAGGCTAAAAATCACCACCAAAAAAGGGAAGAAAAACATCTGAAAAATAAAAAACCAACAACAATGTTAAAACAGATAAAATAGGGAAAGACAGAGAATTTAAGCCCCTGCCTGTGATACTGTCAACAGAAAAAATAAAAACAGGATAAGACAATTAAAAGACATTATGGGTGTATGTTAAAATCTCCTAAAATCAGAATTTGATCATAGGTTGGTAAAACAAGAGAAAGGAGCTCAGAGAACTGCTCAATAAACCCACATGTTAATTTCAGAGATCTGTAGACAACAACACACAATGTTTTAAAATCCCCTCTAGTTTGAAAGCAGAGAGACTCAATTGCTGAAAAAAAATAACCAGGTTCAGCTGTGAACAGTTGTAGCTTTTGTTAAAAGTTACTGCTTTTGTCAGGTTCAATAAAATCTTGACAGAGAAAAGATTTATTTGCCAGAGATTTTACACTGAGTAGACCAAAGTTGGTTGAGTGATCCTTCCCAGGAGTTAGACTTAAAATAATTAAGTTTTGTGGGTTTCTACTGGCTCCCTTTTTCTTAAAACCGTTTAAAATGTTAGGGGGGGTGGGGGGGGGGGGTCTGGTGTTACATAAAACCGTTATAAAAGAACTTAATGGATTAAAAAACATCTCTGACTCATCATTAATGGACTGAGGTGGAGAACCAGGTGATTTTACAGGAGGCTCATACAGTCTTGAACTAGGATGAGGTACAACAAAGCTGATTGGGCAGAAGTTCAGAGAGGAGGGCACGTGGGCGTCAGTCTGAAACAGGTGCGTCAGAGCACGTGCGCAATTTGAGTTTGTCTCTCGCGCAGCGTGACTTCCCCTGGCTGTTTATCAAGCAACTGTGGGGCTTATATATGGAATAAAACATATTTGCAGCCAGTATTTGTGAAACACCTCGATTCAGATGAAGTCTGTCGCATTTAAAAGAGGAAGAGCGGCCTCAAAACAAGTTAAAATTGTCAATAAAACCGAAGCCGAGCTGGCAGCACTGAAGCAAGGTGAGGAGCAGAAGAAGAACCACAGCCGCGACTGATCGTTGGCAGAGGGTCAGAGATAAAAACACCCTTTTCAGTGAGCTTTAGGTAATTAGAAAGATGAATAAAATCATCTTTTAAAACCTTGGACTGCTGCTGTGGAATATCATCAGTGCCCACATTAGCCACTAACTTCTTTTGGGGAGTTCAGCCAGCCCTGGGGAGGCGGTGGGTGACAGCACTGAGGGACCTGACGCCCCTGACGATGGAGTCTCCAACAACCAGGACAGATGCTGGTGGCGCTGGAGCGGGTCCCGTGGAGTAGCGTCGGCGGTCTTCCTTGTGTGGACGGTCCTTCACCAGGCCGAGTGTTGCCATGAGAAGCTTCTGCACCAGCTGAGTGCCTGACCACCGCCTCCTTGAGCAGCAGTCGCCGTGAGGATGATGCATCCTCACCTGGCTGCGATGCAGAAGCGGGAGTGGAGCGCACAGGTTGAGGACGCACAGCTCCAGGGCGCACAGCGGGGCAAGGTACCTCGTATCTATGAGGTCAAGGCCACTTACCAGAGGGGCGTTGGAGGACACTGGTGGACAGGGAGGACAGCCAGCTGCAAGGTGATGTCAGCCCTGAAGTCGTCGCTGCGGTGCAGGTGTGAAGAGCGGTGTGGAGTGGGACCCATGTGATGAGGATTGGTGCAGGGATTTCGGTGCCCGAGGAGGGGGGACCCACTGATTGAGGATCTCATATTTATTGTCCAGTTGGAGACACTATAGTGGAGCACCACTTTGGAGCTTTGGGCCTAGACCCAAGTCGTGTCCAGGACTCATAGGAGGCTGTCACTGGTGAAGCAGGATTGTTGCTAGGGGAGCAAACAGTGACAGCTGGCTCTGGTGAAGAGGCCGCTCCTGCAGTGACGGGATCAAGACAAGGAGCAGTGACATCAGGGACGCGGGTGCAGGATGTATCTGGTCTTACTGGTCTTCTCTTCCTCCCCTTGGGTTTGGTGGACTCTGGAGACTCTGCCTTCAAGCTCTGCGACCATCATCCAGGAGGGCGCAGCTGACACAGCCAGTGGAGCCAGATTGAAGGGTTAGTGATGCTTTCAGTGTATTTAAAAGGTGCAATGCGATTGATTTCGGCCAAAGTGTTGTTTTAGGCTGTGTCTAGACAAAAACAGACTGTGTTGGGGTGCTTTTGTGTCCTGGCCCCAGGCGCTGTCCGCAGGTGCAGCTGGCACCCGAAAAGTTGGTTGTACAGGCTTGTAAATAATTATGATGTTGCTGTTAAGATGGTGACTGTAACATTGGGCTTTATGGAGATTTCTGGGCTTCTGGAGCCAGCCTCTAGTGGACACTTAAGGAACTGCAGTTGAAAACAGGCGCCTGTTTTCGTCACCAGGAGTAGCTGCTTGGTCTTATCTTTATTTCTCATGTTCAGTTATCGCCATAGAAGGTAGATACACTCATTTATATCTGTGCTGCTTGTCATTTTTCTTCTCAAGCTGTAAGGAAAGTTGTGAAAGGCACTGACAAATTACACTGTGGGAGTGAATGAAGTATTTTTGGATAGGAAAGTGCTCAGTTTGATTGTGCTTCAGTTTATAATAATATAACTCACAAATCATTGAATGCAGACTCTTAAGGTGTGTTTGTATTGTAATGACTGTTCTTGGTTTATGTAAATTTATAGATACTGTTTCCCATTTTGTTCCTCTCCTGATGGATGAGGAGCTGATCTGGAGAAAAAGAGAATTACGTGCTGGTATGTGGTTCTGGATGTGGTGGGATCTGTTCAGTAGTTGGTTAAGCATATGAGCATGAGGTCATGACAGAAAGGAGCCCGCTTTCTGTTTGGCCTCAGATCAAGCAGGAAAGTGCAGTCGCTGCCCCGAGCTGCAGCTCTGTGGGCAAAACACAGCACGTTGTTCATGTGTCCCAGAGCCAAGTGGACACATTTCTCAATAGAAACTCATTTGTTTCAACTCAGCCAGCTCGCTGAAGGCTGATGTTATCTTTTATGAGGCAGCTGCATCTCATATTCTCATGGAAATAATGGAATTTCTTAACAGAGCCTGAAATTTGAATGAGCCAGAGGTTGAAAGTTACCCGTCCTACTGCAGTGATGTCATCTCAACTCTGTGTGTGTGTGTGTGTGTGTGTGTGTGTTTGTGTGTGTGTGTAAACTGCATGCAGGACTTTTACAGAGAGGCAGGAGTTCCTCTGCTGCTGCAGTTTCTCTGTCCAACAGCAGCCCTGTTTCTGTCTTTTTACCAGAACATTTGTCAGACTCAACCACCAAACTGTTTGTGGTTTGGAAACTTGGTTAAGCTGAAAGGAAACTCCTTAAGGCTTGTTTGGTTTCCTTTTTTTTTACCGTGTATAGGAACATTTTTCCAAAAGTCTTATGACAAGGTTGAATTTTGGAAGGAGAGAAGGATAAAGAAAGTCAAAGAACAAACCCTAGAGATTTATTGTCCAGGAATACAACTGTTGGTTATAAACATGTTTGGGTACCATTGTTGCTGTAATTACATTGTTTTATACAAAAGTGAGGGTCTCAATTAAATATAACATCACAATCAACCCAAACACTCATTTGTATAAGACAGCTATCACTCTTTGCTTGAAAATGCACATTTAAAAAAACTGTTTGATACCAGAAAAGAAAACTCTGTGCAGCTACAAATATGTTTCAGAGATTAAAGGAGTTAATTTGTACAAGCTTCAAAGTGAAGCAGCCTAAATGCTTTAGACAGGATTGTGGCTGAGGCTTTCATGTGCAGGGGAAGCTTTTTCATCTTTGACTCTGCCTCTTCTGTGGCAGATAGAGGAGGATCAATCATTGATTATCTTGTCTTAACACTGAGAAGATGAAGCAAAGAAATCTGGCTTAGAAATGCTGGTAGAGGGTTATTTGTGAGATTATTCAACTGTCTTCTCTGCTAAGGTGCGAACCGGCTACTGCTTTGTTAGACGTTATCTTTCACAGTTCAACTGACTGAGTCTATTGTCTTATTTTTGTCATAGTGAAGTTAGGATGTAGTTAAAAACAAGATATTACTTCAGAGTTGAGGTCCTGGCAACATGACTTTGCAGTGTTAACATAGTTCACATGAAGAGGGAATTCACCACTTGGGGAGCTTTTTTAGCTCAGAAGTTGTTCGTATATAAAATAAATCATCATAATTTAGACCTTTTTTTCCTCAAAGTTTTGCTTTTTACTTCAAAATTGATTCATTTTAATCCCTAGATTTGACTTTTTATCTCATTTTTGACTTTCTATTACAAAATTTTGACCTTGTCTTGCAAGATTTTGACATTTTATCTAAATTTTTTAACTCTTTATCTCAAAAATTTGACCTGATATCAAGGCTCAAGAACTTGATGCAACTATTTTCCTTCTCTAAGGATAATGTTTATGTTTTATTCTTAAAAAGGCCTGTCTTTAATGCCACCATAATGTTCATGAAGTGAAGGAATTAGTAACAATGAATTAATCTTCATACTATTTGATCAATCGCAGAATTAGATCCTGGTGACTGTTGAATCATATTTATGCTTTAAGTGCACATATGGTCAATAATGTCAAAATATTTGACTGTCAAATGTTCGATTTATCAAACAATAAACAAGAACAAGAGAATAATGCACATTCTGTTTAGCTTCTCTGTTTTATCATCTGCAGAGAAACATTTAATGTGTAGTTGTGGTGCACATTTGCAGCTTTAAAGCCTGGAGGAAACAAACCCCTCCATTATGCGTCCATGCCAGCTTTTTATTTTTCGTGAATAAATGAGGTTTCAGTCGTGTCCTGTTTTGTTGTTGTTGTTCAGTGGATGCATTCAATCAGCCGCCGGGCCTTATTACTCACTGGATGGCCCTGCACTCCCCTCTGTTTTACAGTTTCCCAATTTTGTGGCTCACAACAGCAAACCACAAATTGACGATGAAAAACTGTGCTGCCCCGAGCCCTGAACTCAGTAATCATCCACACCCAGCCTGCAAACAACAACCAGCGTGAGTTCATGTGGCTGCTGCTGCTGCTGCTGCTGGATCAAACCAGGGTTTATGCAGGTTCACAATCAATCTGGACAGATTCTGCTCATCATTGTGCAAATAAATGTCAGTCATTCACTCTGCGATCTCCTTTGTATCGAGCTGTGTTCCTTTTGCATGGCTCCAGGGGGGTTAAAGACCTATATTCTGGATCCAAGTCTGAAGGATGACCTCATGGGTCTAACAGCTGCCATCACCATTCTCGCAGGAGTTAATAGGAACAATATGTAGCCTCTGGAAAGGGCCACCACTTTCTTTCTAATTCCTTCTTTTTTGTGTCCCCACCATTTGAATTTCATACAGAACTGAGACTTTTTTACCATCATTAAGTTTTCATTTCTCAGAAACAAAATTCAGCTCTTTTTCAAAGTAGCAGAAATGTTATGAGTCAAAGCAGGAAGAAAAAGGTTAAACGGATCAAAATGTTGCTTTGTAAAAGTTGTTGCCTCACATTCATGCTTGAAAAAGTTTGTATCACCATGTTGAATCCCGAAAGACACCTTATTGCGTAAATGAATTTATAATTCTCATGCTGATGTTGAGCTAACTAAGCCAATTACCTGCCAAAGCTGATGTAAAGGCCTGAGAACTAATTGACATGCTGTGAGTTACTGTATTGGATGAATGAAAGTCTGCTACATACTTACCTGTTGAACATTAAGTCCATTTGTTTTAAGAAAATCTCCAAAAGTTTCAAATGAACCTTGTTTTCCATCACAAAACAACTAATCTTTGTTTTTGTAGTGGCCAACCCCAACAAATGTTGACTGTAGACACTTTCCAAAGCCGTGTTATTTTATTAACAGAGACCCAACATCAACATAAGATAAGGAGTCCGATCTCATCCTAATCTATTAGGAGTCGGGGAGCATTTTCAACATTTATTTAGTTACAGTGGTAAGAATGAACTTTCTTTAACAAACAAAAACCTCCAGCAGAAGAAGAAGAGTTGTGCTGAACGGGCACCTACAGGGGAAAAAAAGCCATGAGATGCTTTTGACTTGTAATAAGCAAAAAAATCTGCCAATACAACAAGTGAAAATTTACTTGGTTAGATATCTTGAATTAAGACTTAAGATAAGAGCTTTGCCCGATAAGATCTTGAAAATAGCTGAAAAACTCATTCATTGCCACATTTTTCTATTATTGTGAAGTTTTGTGTCTCATCATAAGCTTATAATGCTTTAACTTTGTAGTTTCCCCTCAAGAGTAGTATCTGTTTGACCTTTCATGTTGTTTTAAACTGATTTGTGTGTCAAACATTAACAGTAACTCTGGTTGTGCCATGCCACTCCAGCAGTCAGAAACTTCCATTGAAACACGCATTGAGAAGGTTATCTACCAATAGTGACCCTGTCCAACCTTAAATCCAGACACACTATGTAAACAAACCCATTTGTAATCTGCTGCTTCAACTAATCCAACACTAACTGTTAAATTTTTGTAGATCAGATCATAGAAATAAAATGAAAAAAGGCTCCAGCTGATGTCATCCTTTTTCATTTCTCATATTGGCTGAATAACAAACTGGCTTAGTGTGCAGCTTTGCTCGATTGTACCACTGTAAAACATTATTTATTATCTCATTTCAGAAGAGATTGTGAGATTACATCTTAGCTGCTTGTGAGCTGTACTTTTTGCTTGCACAATACGCAGTTACTGTGTAGCTGTGTATCCTTTTCTATCATCCATTTTTGCCATGTGAAGTTTGCAACCCTTCTCACCACTGGTACGATAATTAGGCTCAGCAAATTATTGATGGTGGTTGTGATGTATGGACCCTAACAATGATAAAAAAAGTCAGGATTTTGTTGAGATTGTTTTGCTGACATCTGCCCTAAATTGAGTTAAATTGTCTGTTGTCATCGTGTAGAAACAGGTGTCAGGATTTAACAAATGGAGGATTTCTCTCTGTGGAACAAAATGCTTCACTAACTTCAGTCATAACACAGAGAATCTGAAGATAAAAATATATTCCTCTGTTTTCTCTTAACTGCTGCTCCACTCGGCTCATTTATTGTCGGAGCAACTGCAGAATCTATTTATTGTCTGACAGCTGTTTTTTTTCTGAGGGTGGGGGCGCACTGTGCGTTCGATCTGATATCCCTCTGTGTGCTTTCAGTGCTTGGATGTGCACTGGTGTGTTGATGTACTTGTGTAATGTGCGAGCCATATGACGGTTATTTATCATACGGCTGTTCGCTCCCTCGCTATCTGGGCTTTGAATCAGACCACAGTGTGAGCACAGGGAGAGGATAAAATCCAGCTGATGCAACAATCCCAAATTTCTGTGTGGTTCTTCAAAGCTGTGGGACACACCACATGTAAACTTTACTATTTTTCTTCTCGTTGTCTGGTTGGTTGGTTCACCAACCTTCTTTATCGGCACACACAACACAGAGGTGAATTTTTCTCTTAATCGGTTGTTTAGAAGATATGAAGATCACCAGTTTTTCTAATCAAATGTGCAGCTCACTTGACTGACAGGTGAGGACTGTATTGCTGGTAATTATCAGGCTTAAAGGCCACCTCATTCCAGCAGTTTGCTGGACGTCACAGATACTATGTACATATACAGTACAGGCCAAAAGTTTGGACACGCCTTCTCATTCAATGTGTTTTCTTTATTTTCATGACTATTTACATTGTAGATTCTCACTGAAGGCATCAAAACCTTTGAATGAACATGTCGAGTTATGTACTTTAAAAAAGGTGAAATAACTGAAAACATGTTTTAGCCACCTTTGCTCTGATTACTGCTCTGCACACTTTTGGCATTTTTCAAGAGGTCGTCACCTGAAATGGTTTTCACTTCACAGCTATGCCTTATCAGGGTTGATTGGTGACTGACAGCCCTATTGGACAACTATTAAAATTCATATTCTGGCAAGAACCAATCAGCTAACTAAAGAAAAACAAGTGGCCATCATTACTTTAAGAAATGAAGGTCAATCAGTCTGGAAAATTGCTAAAACTTCAATGAGAATGAGAAGGTGTGTCCAAACTTTTGGCCTGCACTGTATAAATATTTTATGGTCTGAGATCCAATGAACTAAGGAAGGGATGGTGCGTCCCAGCTCATGTACTTCTGCACTTACACTCACTTCATTTCCATTACACTTTTTATTTTTCCCAAAATAAAAGTGATATTTCTGAAGTTTTGAAAAGTACAATTGCACCTCGCTGGTGTATCCATAACAACTGGAATTGTGCACAACTTGAGTAAAATCTTGTCCCGCGAGATTCAATTTGCAAAGGAAGAAAGGAGGACTGAAACTGGTGGTAACCATGGATACCACAAATATTTTACGAGCTGCAACTGTAATTTTGATGGGCATTACTGTTGTTAACAGACGAAGGCAGAGGGCCTTTGGCCATGTACTAGTGACTTCTGGGAGTTCACATACACGTCCGTTATTCACGTCTGTTAACATGTTTTTGAAAAAAAAAGGATCCATTGCTCTTGTATGATAAACTTCAGTATCAAAAATTTTGAAAAACCACCTCATGGGAACAGCCTACATACATGGGGTGCACCTCAAACCCCTTTTTAAAATTAATCTATTTTGACTTTGCTAACAGGTTTGCATAATTAGATTTTTTTAGAGGTGCCTTTGATTTGACTGACAGTGATGGTGTGGTGGCTGTAGCCAGACTTCAAAGCTAAAGACTCAACTCCACTTCTTTTTTGGTTTCTACATTGGAGAGAATTTGTAAGTTTGTACCAAGTCAACTGGAGTCGGTCACCCTCTTGTGGGTGACAACACTGGTTTTATGATCATGTTTCATACTTGGGGAGCTGCAAACAACTTGTTTTAATGACTCATACGACACAATATGTTATCAAAGCCATTTTTAATCAACATAGTAAAAGTTCACTGCTTAACTGGAAAACATCAGAACAAAACTTTCTTTCTTTAAAAATGTCAGTTATAAATGATTAAAATAAATATTCATTTGATTGACTGCTGATAGAAAATCTTACAAGCTTCCACAAAAGACAGAGATTAGGCAACTTTTTCACCACAGTGGCATCAGACCAAGGAAGATCTCAGCTATTAGAAGACGTAAAGTTTGTTCTGTCTTTCCAGTTTATTAGGAGACAACGATCTGTACAAAGTGCATTAGTTATACTGCATCGTGGTTAAAAATGAGACGGGACGTCTGCAGCTTTCTACGCTGATGACAAAATAATGAGCCCAGAGTATGCCAAAGCAATCAACATCTGATCATGATACAAAAGAAATTGTATAATTTTACATGCTGAAGTGATGACAGGTGTATAAATTGTTGGTTTATATACAAATTAGTTTTAGGTAGAAATGCAGTTGAAGTTAGAAGTCATTAAAGTGAAACTACAGACAGATTTCGAAATGATCCAGGTCTGTCTGTCTCTGTTTGACCATCACATGTGGTCGACATCTCATGGCAGAAGAGTGAAAGGCAGCTGCCAGAAAACTTTGTCCATCGATGACTGCAGCTGTGAAACACCCTCCTTTTATCCGCTCTGTCTCTAAAAGCAGCACATCCAGCTGAACAGCACGCTTCCCAGCATCAGTAGCAAAAACTGTACCAGCCTGTCTGCCCCGCTGGCTGCTGACTGAACCTGCTTGTTAAATCCATACGAGAGATGTGTCTCTCCAGCACTGCAAAGCATCATGGGAGCCTGAAAAGACGTTTGCCTCTTCTGCGGTCGGTCTGGACTGGACCCGTCTGTTGGTCTCTCTCCGGCGAAGAGCAGCAGGTGTTTCCTGTGATCCAGCTCAGTCTTGAAGAGCTCGTACTCTTTGTGCGGTAGTTTGATGCCCAGCAGGTTGCAGCCAGCTGTCGGGGTCACGTCCTGCTCCACCCCGACCTCCCAGCCTCCTGAACGACCGCACTTTCCTGGCCTTGTGCTGTTCAATAGCTTCGCCGTGGTCTCCTCTTGAGCTGTGACTTTCACCTGTGTGACCTTGAAGACGAACTCCGTGGCCCCTGAGATCTTCACAGAGGGGTTTCCCTGAGCGTAGTGGCCCGAGGCTCTCAGGGTGAACGTGGGCTGGGAGCAGAGAGGGTCAGAGTAGTGTCTGTAGACGCCCTCCCAGGCGTGATGGTCGGGGTTGAAGGTGAAGTCTCGGGTGAGGAAGAGGACATTGGGGCGGGTTTCGCAGCGCTGGCTGACCCAGCGGCCTGACAGAGACAGAGGAGCTGCAGGGCTGTGATGTAACACTGGGGGGCGCTGTTCTGAGGAGCGATACACCAGGGCACATACGGGGCAGGGGTGGACGTGATGCTGCAGAAAAAAGGTAGAGATGAGAAAATGTGGTGAAGGGTTGAAACAAAGCAAGTCTTAAGCAACTGAGTCAATTTAAAAAACTTCAACAAGAGTGTGATTTTAGAGCTGTTCAGCCTGGTTTATACTTCTGTGCGGACTTTGTACCTGAGTGGCTGACACAATCATGAGCACTAAATACTTTGAGTATAATAAAGAAGAGTAAAGAGGAAACATTTGGGTAAAGATTTGACCACTAAATTGTGAAACTCTTGTAAACGCAGGGAGCATTATGTGCATAACAAACCAATCACATCTTGCTTTTTGCTTTCTGCATCATTTTAATGTGGTGGCCTTTAGACATCTGATTTGTAGGCATTGGAAAATTAACAAGATACAAAGCTCTAGAGAATCTACAGCACACTTCATAATTCATCTGTTTCAGTGCTGATGAAAAAAACACTTGGCATTTGAGAGTTTAACATAACAGATTATTAAATATTTGGGATCAAAGAAGGAAAACAAAGCAAAGAACATGATCAGTCAACCTCTTCATGCTCTTCGCACCAAGTTCAGCCTTCTGCTGCTCTGCACCTTTGAGGACTAAATACAACACCAAGTTTTTTGGTCCTTCTATCAACCTTTCAAACTTTAATGTTTTGGCTCTCAAGACTGCTCTCTAGTGTGTTTTGTCTCAATAAAGGGCATTTAAGCGTATGTTTTGGCGGACAAGAAAGCACTTCAGCTCTCTTTTTGGATCCTAGGAGGGCACTGTAGATATGTTTGGCTCTGTAGGGGGCGCTTTGGTGAGTTGCTGCTCCCAAGGGGGCCATTTGGCATGTGTTTTGGCTCCCAAGAGAACACTTTGGTATGTTTTGGCTCTTGAAAGGGCACTTAAACACATGTTTTGGTTGAGCAGAAGGCACTTCAGTATGCCTTTTAAGCTCCTGAGAGGCAACTATAGCTTGCGTTGGCCTATAAGGGGACACTTTAGTGCATATTTTGGCTCCCAAGAGGGCACTTTGGTATTTTCTGGTTGTCAAGAGGGCACTTGTGTGTGAGTTTTGACTCCCAAAAGGGCACTTAAGCATATGTTTTGGATAACAAGGGGACCCTTCAGGTTTTTTTTTTTTGGCTTTCAGGCATTTTGGTGAATCAAAATAACATGAAAATGACTGTAAATTATGGGATCAAAGTTGAGGTCTGGATCTGAATTTTTTTTCTTACACTGAATTTAGAGTGCGGTCTGAAGACAGTAAATTTAGGGTTGAGTCTGAACCGACTACATAGGAAGCTTAAATCCTTTTAGCCTCCCAAAATTCAAGTAAGAGATACAACAGATTTGTGTACAAGCACCAAAAGATGATGCAATTTTGCCGTTAGGGAATATTTGAATTATACGACAAAAGCTTAAACCAATTCATGTCTCACCATGACGTGTTGAAGTGGGGTTTGATATCCTGTGGGTCTGTACTGAGTCCTCTGAGTCCAGTCAGTGTGAATATCCCCTGTGAAAAGCTCCTGGACCTTCCCTCCATGGCTGTAGTACTGCGTCTCCACCCGGATCAGCTCCATCTCCAGCATGGAGAAACCCAGTGCTACCAGACACCCCCTCCCCGCCCGCGTGTTGTACAGCTCGTACAGCTTCCCCGGCACCACTCGACCCAGAGTCGCACCGACGCAGGCCGGAGGCAGCCTGGAGGTCAGCCTCTGCTTGGCTGCGAGGCTGTGGACTACGATGCCCACCTTACTCAGGTGATGTTCAGCTTCTGTGGCTCCTTGTGTGATCCAGGAGGCCTGACGTAGACGCAGCTTCCCTTTGATCATCAGGGAGTAGGCCGGGTCTCCACAGCTGCTGTCTGTGTAATAGTGCTGCAGGGTCTGGAAGTGACGGCTGGGGTGGAAGGTGTAGGAGCGGGTCAGGAACTCTGGACCGGGCCGGACTTCACATCTGAACACAGAGATATGAAAAGGATAGGATGAAGTTTTATGCAGTGGGATTGTTTTGAGTGTTTCTTGGCGAGTCCTTGTCAAATCTTACTGAGCAGATAATCACAAGCAGTTAAGCTCTCTGAGTATTTACCACACAGGATCCAAATCCTTTTCATGGTTTTGGTTTCATAACTGAACCAAAATTAACAGATTTGGCAACAACTGAACTGTCTGAAGTTTATTTGCTCTCCTGTGTGTCTTGTACCCTTCTTGTTGAGATTCAAATTTCTATTCAGCCTGATGTCGTCTGAGCCAGTAACAACATTTTACCTCATACAGAGCAGGTTTGATGCAATGAGTAAACATAAAACCACTGAGGCTGTTTTTTTTTCAAATAATAAAAGAATGTTTGCACCTGGAGCTTGTTTGCTTTGCTCCAATTGAGACGTCCAAATTTCACAGTGTTGTGTTGCAATTTTCCCTTTGACTCTTTATGTTCACACTGCTATTTGGCAAACGTTCACACATTTGCAGGTTTGTTCTTACTTCATCGGTAAAATTCAGCATAAACATAAACAAATTTCACGCTTGCATGAGTCAAAATACACCAGATGCATCTTGGGTCTGTTTCTATTCAAGTCAATTTGTTACCTCACACTGGATTAGATGCATAAAACTTCTGTTTTTGCCAGATTCTGAAACAACATCGCATCAATTTGCTCACAGCAGATTGTGTGGGATAGGGAGTCATGAACCAAAACCACATTAAAATATGAGGTGACAGTAAAATAAAACAAAATAAGTTGTGTCAAAACAAGGGCCCCTGTGCACATCCAGTCATTAAACAAATAGGACCATTAGTCTTAATGTACCATTACGAAACGGCCTGTTTGGTTGCAGTGTTAGCTGCGTGCATGACTGCAAATAATCAGCCAGTTGACTAATAACACCATAAAGTGAGACAGGTGCAGAACATCACACGTCTGGGGGACCGCCTGGAAAATCCAACAAATTGAAATTGTTCATCACTGCTGCACATAAACAGTGACATACATGGTGGTGGTAACAGTGCGACTGGGAGATTAAAACAAAATGTTTTAGCTGAAGAAACGCATATTTTATCTTAGGAGTATGTCGTTAACAAACAGCTGTTATCAGTGAGTCAATAAGATAAACAAAGAGAAGGGGGAAGTTTGGCCAAAAAGCTGTTTGAGGAACAAGCACTGCTACAATACCAAGAGATTTGATGAGTAACTCAACAAGCAGATGAACTCTAACATTTCACTACACACATCTTGGAAGGGCCAGGAAGCATAAAAGTCAAGAGCCAAACAATGCAAAAGAGCAGAGACGGAACGGACATGGATCTTGTGTATAAGTATCTTGTGTTGTTATTCGCACTTTTCACTTTCCCATATATCAAGTAAAAAGGTCTCAAGACGCTAACCAGCCAGTTAACTGAATAACAAAGTAAGCTGAGGGTCAACTTTGAGGTCAAATATCTTAACATTTAGGCAGATCAGTAGGTGTGAGAGGGGCTTTTATGGCTTTCTCAAACAGTGATAAGTAGAAGTAAGAGACCAGCTTGGCTAAAGCAAAGGACAAAATTCATCAGTGGTTTGGACGATATAATAAACACTGAACATTCACTGACCCTGCAGATGTTGTCAAGTCTTGAGATATTGCTACACCTGGCTCCAACTCCTCTACTAATACTGAATTGGATGGAGATGTTGATTAAAGTTAGCCTTAAGCTACTTTTATTCAAACTACCGACCCCTTTTCTGGAGCGTGATGAGTCAAGCAGTAATTTCTGTTTTAGTTCTGCTCACTTGGTTGATTGCATTTTCACTGCAGAGTCAGTCAACTGGACTTTGAGTTGGAAGAAAGCCTTCTCTCTTCAGTCTTGGCTTGTGTGTGTTGTCCTGAATCAGGACGTTGCAGGAAGAAGACAACTCCTGAAAGCTTGGATGGAAAATTAACTGAGATTCCCTTTGCTTGGATTTACTTCCAATAAATTTCTTTAACTTATCTTACATCCTTGATAAGCAGAGGCACATGAAGAGTTTTTCTCTCTGACAGTCTAAATTATTCAAACTCACCTTGTGGACACCCATGTGCCATCCAGTCTTGGTGGGATGTCGGCTGTAATCCTCACTCTGTCCTGTAGGTGGCAGTACTGGCAGTCCTGCTCCCACTGCAGATTCTCACTGTGGTTTGAGGAGGAGAAGGAAGTTGTGGGAACCTCCCATAGTTTACTCCCAGTTCCAGCCACAAACACAGCTACAGAGGAAGGGAAAGTCAGGAAACAAACAGTGAATAAATGATCACAGTCATTCAATCAGAACAACATCACGGTTCATTTAGACTTCCTGGCTGGTTTGTGTTTGATTGAGGAAATGGGAACAACAATCTGAGTCTGTTCGAAGTGGATTATCAGCATCTTCTCTACCAGACAGTGAAGGAAACAGATAAAAGGGGAGTGCTCTCATCTTCTCTGGTTACCTTATAACATTACATTTCTGGTTTTGTGCGATTTTGCTGATGCAGTGACATATTGTTCACCAATAATTGTTTTTGGATGTGTAATTTTTGGGCTCATGCGGTGACTTCCACCACAGAGTCATATCTGTTTTTAAGGCACTGGATGCTTTAAGACAACAATTATCTCCGTTTTCTGTTTTTTACAATGACTTCCTCTGTTTTTGTGAATCTTTTAATGATCATCTGTCCTGTAGATAACATAATCCTCAAAATCTTTGCCATTCGTGGATTGAGGAGTTACTGCCTCATCTAGTTTCTTGTCATCTTAACTTCTGAAAAACTCTTCACAACAAGGTATTGATTTAGAATATTTTTCTCTTGGCATTTATTTTAAGCATTAAACAACTATCCAGCGTTTTGTTAAAGGGACGATTCATATAAAGTGGATTGCAGTGACACCTTTAGCTGGAATCAGCTGTTTTCCAGAAACAAAGACTCCACTTCCCATGAGCACTTGCGTACACACTGTTGGGATGACATGACTCTTAAGAAGGTGTGTCTGTTTTGAAGAACAAATGGAGGTCAGATCTTCGGTCTAACATACTCTTCTTTGCTCAAGACAACTTTTTACCAAATACAAGGCAACGAGGTAACTAGTCATCAACAGTTTGTGCTGTTGTTTGAAACATGACAGCGAGAATTTTTTTTACGTTCAAGTTGATTATAAAATAAAAAGATCTGCCAATAGGATATGAAAATTTTGCTTGTGAAGTTTCTTAATATTAGAAAGATATCTTTATACAAGAAACTCTTTTCTTATCCCACTGGTAGATTTATTTGACTTGTTACAAGCAATTCAGACCTTATTTTTTGTCTTTGAATAACCTGAAATAACCATTTATCTGGCCTTATCAGTAGAACATGGCTCATATCAAGAATAATAAGACGCTTTTTACTAAAAGGAAGATAACAATGATTTGCTTGGATTTCAGTTTTTGTAGTTCAGTCACTTTAAAGGTAATGATACATTTTTGTAATGCGCTTCTTGAAACACTCAGACAATTAGAAAAAAATCCTGTTATAAAAAGTTGTATCTGTCAACTTTTTACAATGATGTTTCTGTTATCAAATTTAGAATAAGGACATAGTTTTCATTAACAAAAACATTCTTTACTCTCAAAGTTTGTTTTGTTGGTACTTTTTCAATACGATTTTGGTTTTAAACAATTGGAAAACCATCTTCTTCTTATCAACATCTTCTACACTGTTCCATCGATTAGAGAAGTGATGTTGTATGAAAGCGTTGTTTTATCATCATCATCATCATCATCAAGGTATGGAAAACAGCGGGTCACTGACAGCAGCCGGCGAGCTGAGCCAAGCACATCTGTTCGTCATATTTAAAAAACACTTACAATGATTAATGTTCTCACTTGGGTTTTCCCAAACTATTGCATTTAAGTTAATCTCAGTGAGAGCATTTTTCACTCCATAATGTTTATTGATTTGACACGCACACATCTGTAATCTGTCTCCCTGTCAATGGTCATAACTGGACCGTCTGCTCTGTCCCTTGTTGCTGCGTAGAGGTGCGTGTGTTGTCAGTATAAGAAAGCAAAATGCTTTGTCCTGGTTAAAGTTCAAAGAAAGGAGAATATTTCTCTGATTACACCCTTATGGTTGTAAGGTGAGGAAACTAGCTGGAGTTGCTCCACCTGGCGTTGTTTGCTGTATTTAAACGATATCACCCTGAGGTGTTGTCAAGAAGCAAAGGTGTTGAGTTCTTAGAGACGCCTCCATCTCTGGTATTTTTAGATTTGGCTCATCACGTTCTCAACAAGTGTCCATTTACAGCTTTACTGTCAGTGCTGAAATCTCTGTTTTATATCTTAGAGGTTTTTAGATCAGAAGGTCCAGGAACTTTCTGATTAAATATTACCAAGAACTACACAGCTTCTGTGGCCCATTGTTTGTCTGCATTTCCGAGACATAAGCTGAAAACCAGGCCAGTGATGTTTGATGAAAAAGATAAAGGTAATTGCAACACACCACCACACCAATAGAGGGCGATACAACAACAATGAAGGCCAATAAGCAAAAATGATACAATAGAAGGAGAAGATGGGCCAGTTTAATGTGCGGAAACCTTTGATCTGAAAATATGAGACAATGCGGAAGTGTTAAAAAGCTGCTGTTCCTCAAGTGTCTGCTTTAGGCTGGCTCCACAGGTACTAGAAGTCACTGACTTGCCTAGCAGAAAAAAAGTTGTTTTCAGAGCCAAAATTAGAATATTTACTGTCTGGCACAAAAACTAGGCTTCAGAAACAGGTGACGTCACAGAGACTAGATCCATCTATTATACAGTCTGTGGTGCAGGGTTAGCCTGTTAACATGGAGAATATCTCGCTCCCTCAGATCCTCCTCCTCCCTCCACCTCACTGTACCCTCTGCCCGTCTCAGCACTATGGGGAGCAGGGCCTTCAGCCGCTCTGCTCCCAAGCTCTGGAAATCACTGCCCCCGGATCTCCGTAACTCTGCCACCCTCCCCATCTTCAAATCAAAACTCAAAACTCATCTGTTTCACAATACCTACTGTTTTTAACTGCTCCCTATTGTCCCTTATTCTATTGCTTTTATGTTGTTGTTTTTAACTTTATTTTGTTTTTATGTGTTTTTCTTTTACCTTATGTAAGGCGACCTTGGGTGTTGTGAAAGGGGCCGTGAAATAAAATGTATTATTATTATTATAATATTGAGCTTGTGCTGGTTTTAATCATGCTGTATTGCTGTAAGAAGACAAGGGTTAGTAACAAAGCCAACACTGGTTGACGCTGTTTCCAAGGCTGTTTTCACACTTGGCTCATTTGGGGCAGTTGTTCCGAGACAGAGAGCATCACGTCTCAAAGTCCAGTTCGTTTAGACATGTGAACACAGCAATCATACGGCTCAAAACAAGGGGTTGAGATCGCCAACGTAGGTGGTCATAATAACTGACTCATAACGGTGCTTCACACTGTAGTAGTGGGGGGCAGCAATGCACCCAGTTGCTAACCATTCAGTCAAAACTATAGAAGAAGAAGGAGTAAAAGAGCTAGATGATAATCCGATCCGAGCCTATCTTTGTCTGTGACTCTGTGAGGCTGCACATCTTCATTTAACAGGTGCATCAGCACATTGTTTTCCAGATGAACGCTGTAACACACACAGTAGCCACACACACTGCTGATTCTTCATGGCTATTGGTTTTCCCTATTGAAAGCATGAATGAAGATAAGGAAACTCACCCGCCTTGTCAATAAGATTTTTGGTCAATGACAGGATAATTTGATCTCACATGGTATTTGTTCATGACTTTGATCTGCACGAGACTTTTGCTGTGTGAATACCAAGCAGCAGCCTCCGGTCTGAAAAAATGAGACAACATGGAAGTGCTAAAAAGCTGCTGTTCCTCGAGTGGCCGCTTGAGGCTGGCTCGCGAATTACCGAAAGTCACATACACACCAAGCCAAAAAAAAGCCATTGTCAGAGCCGAAAGTAGCGTATTTACAGCCAAGTACAAACCCTTCTCCCGTCCGAATCGCTTATTTCGATGACGGCACACACTGTGGGGGGGGGGGTGATTTTTTTTTTTTAAACTTAAGATGGAGAGCTTACCCAATCAGAGCCACAGCTCAGATCACGTGACTGACGGGTGCCCAATAGCTGTGAGTTTGGGCACTCGTCACTAGTCCCAATTCCAAAATGGCTGCGCCCGCCGTTTTGCTTCAAAACGGGGCTGCAATAACAGACGGGTGACGTCACGGAGACTACGTCCATGTTCTATACAGTCTATGGTGAATACCAGTGAATCAAGT
Source organism: Thalassoma bifasciatum (assembly GCA_008086565.1). NCBI lineage: Eukaryota > Metazoa > Chordata > Actinopteri > Labriformes > Labridae > Thalassoma > Thalassoma bifasciatum. Next base: position 111,534 of record RPOG01000877.1, on the reverse strand, counting down.
GACACCTTCAACATTTATATCTTGCCCAGAACAAAATAAATGAGCCACAGGTATGAATACTCCCTGTGAGCCCAAAACAGTTTTGACTGCAAAACACTGACCTGTTCTCGCGTCTCAAGCATAAAGACAGTGGAGGTCAACTGGTGTTTCCATTTAAATTCAGAAGTTTTTGCTTTGTTTTTAAGGTTTTTCAGGTGATACGTTGTGTGTGCTGTGTAAACGGGGGCCTAGGGCAAGAGATTATTTGACCAAACTGCTTTGAAACTTTTTCACTAAAGATAAACTTCAACCTGTACTTTTTCAACTCAGCAAAACCACTCAATCAGGTATTCTACTTTTACATAAAACAACTTAAAAAAAAAAAATCAAAGTATGTTCCACTTAAATAAAAATGTGTGCACTTTTCCACCTCTGCTGGTTAGTGGATTTAGTTACCTTTGGATCAAGCGTGTTCTTGTGCTAATCCCCAACAATCATCTCTCCTGTAGTTTTATATTACAACACAAATAAGAGAGGGTTTTAAATCCTCTGATCGAGCTATCTGCCAAAAGTGTTTCAGAGAATGTTGAAACTCGGCTCCGTCAGGGTGTCCAGCTTTTTTCTTCTCACATTCCCTCCAGTTTCTTCATCCTCAGGGGTCTCACTTTCTCCTGCTCATCTGTGGTTTTGACACTTTTACAAGCAGAGTCTCACTCCACTTTCCCAGTTTAGGTGCACTTTGGGAGAACATCACCTGGTGAGCGTCCAGATTAGCTGGTTTGTCTGGGACATTTCAACTCGCAAAAGGAAAGTCTGGTCGGTTGTTTCTGGATGTTTTTCCTCTGCAGAAAAGCTTCCAAGTGGTGTCTGAGTGATGCGTGTTTATTAGCTCTGTCGGCGTCAGAGAGAGGATGTTTTTTGTTCCTGTGACTCTTGGAAATCCTCCCATGTATTGGCCACAGCCGCGGACTCGTGGATATTTTTCTAAGCGTCAGCATTCACCTTACACATGCACAAACAAGCATGTGTCTCCCTTTGATGGTTTGGACTATGCGCAGACCACCAAACCAAACTGACGCTTCAAGCTCATTTCTCCTCCTTCCAGCGGTCTGTCAATCTTTTCATTCGATTAATTCTTCTTCCTGTCACAGGGAATGAAACATGTTTGCAATTTTCTCCTCACGGTGTTTGTTTATGCTTCACGTCACTGCAGCTGGTGGAGAAACCCCGGTCAGTTGGAACCAGCTGTGCTCCCACGGGAGCTCTCGCAGCACAACACTAATCAGGATTAATTAATTTCCACTGTATCTCATGAGTCGTTCAGTGGGCCTGTTTTGTGTTATCTAGCGTCGTATCTGTACGCAACATGTTGCTGGAGAGTTTCCTCCCACTCAGAACAATGAATGAACAATAAGGAGAAGTCGCAGTGTTGTGGAGACACTTGGGCTGCCATATTCCCGTTCCTGTTTTCGCAAGATTATTTCTATAGTGTGTCTTGAGGTCACTTGTCATCCAGCCTCCTTCTCTCTCTTGGATCTCGTTCCAGTTGGGCATATGGTTGCATTTACTAAAACAGTGCTCATAAAAGCAGAGCTTAGTAAAACAAAATTGCTCATCGTGGTTTTCTTCTACAAAAGAGCCTATTCCAACCACAAGTGAGGAGATGTTGTAATACATATGAAAATATTCAACCCCCAGCTCAATTATGAGGAGAAGGGGGACCATTTTACTTCACTCACTTCCTACACATGCAGTCAGATATGATTAGTTTAACCCTGAAATTGTTCTCACTGATTTATTTTTCCACCATGAGGCCTGAAACTCCCCCTGCCGCAGTCGGCACCTCGGCCTCACAGTTTAGAGCATCTTTCAGAAAGAGACATCATGTATTTTTATCATAAAATTCACTGTCAGATTAATTCAGACTCAATGCATTTACTAACTTTTGTGGTTCATGTTGAATTATTTGTTCCCAAAAGCATATTTATCCAAATTGTGGAAGAACCATCATGAAAAAAAAGCCCCATCAGAGTCTATAAAAAGACAGAAACAGAGTAAGAACTTGACTTTTCTTGTTTTAAAGGGATTTTTTTTAAAGACAGGTCTACCTTTATGTGCACTGAATTTACAATCACAAACTGCTTCTCATCAGAATCAAATTTGTGTCAATGTGAAGGTTCGTTGCACAACAATAATCCGCGCAATCACGGACATCTGTGAGGTTCGTTCAAAACTGACAGCTACTCCTCGCTTCATCAAATGTAGCAACAAACATTTACTCAAATCAGCTTTGACTCATGTCAGAAAATCAGGAACGTAATGAGATCCAGGATCAATACGGAGGTATGTGGAAGTTTCACTGAAGCGTTGAAGAAAATATGAAAACATATGGTGAATTGATCACAGATTCCTCCCAGAGTTTGAAAAGACTCTGATATTCAAGTCTTACTTCAGAACGACGCTAAGGTACACGTTTGAACATTTTACTTTTTGGTTTTTACTGAGTTAAGAGTTTAAGGACCAAATTTTCAATCCTTGTTTTGATGAGAAAACAAGTTTGAGAAAGAAGGGACACAGGGGATTATTTCCTCAAACAAATATTTTTCCAATGATCATGAAGAAACGTGCCTGTGATTTTAAATTACATGAGCAGATTGAGACACAACCAACTTACTCTACCTTGAGTAGGTTTAGACTTGATTACTGTCATTGATGTTTGCAAAGTTGGCACCTTTGTGTCAACTGAAAATTTAAATACCTCAAAATCTAAATTAAACTTTAAGATTCTGAGGCATAATTTTTATTTTTGCACTAGTATATATAAATATATGATTTCCTTTTTATTAAAACATGTGATGATGCATTATTATGAAAGCTTGTTTCCAGGAGGAAAAAAGGAAAACTTGGCTTTGTTGAGTTATCTTTCTCTTTTTTCCACACATTAAGTAAAAATTTTGGGATAATGCGTCAAAATTGCGAGACAATCAAGTCAAAATTACAAAAAAGAAAGGCAAAATTTTTTTTTTGAGAATGAAAAGTTGAAATTCTGCCTTTTTATCTCGAAACTTTGACATGATTTAGGCAAAAAAACAAACAAACCCAAATATCTGACCAAAGCCAAGTTTTCATTTTTATACTTTTAACTGGCAGAAATGGGCTTTTATACATCAATTTGGTTTACATGATAGAAAAAAAAAATCACTTTTAACAGAATAGGAGTGTTTTATATAAATATATGGGTCTTAAAGCTTCTTTATTGTCTTTGAGTACCTTTGGACAATTTTGCAGTATTTCCAAGAAACCAGGGTCCTGTTTTGGGTTTTTTTTTTGAGTGTGGTCACTTCTGTTACCTCCAAATATTATTTGCTTAGTTTATCCGTTTGGATCATGACTATCCTTATGTTTAGAGTAAAATGGGCAAACAGACTTTAATTAGTAGTCTGGAAAACAGAAGTATGACTGTGGCAACTTGAGAGCCAAACCTGATTTCTGACCTTCTCTATATCTCTTTGCTCCTCAGCAATAAATCTGAACAACATATTTTGCATTAATACAGCGCTCAGTCCCTCCATCTCTGCTCCTGCAGTGCCTCTGTTTCCCCACAGGGGGTCAGTGCAGCAGCCTGAGTCCTGCGTGTGGTCTGCACCGACCCTCTGTCATCACCACCAACACCGCCGCGGCTGCCACTGGCCTTCACTTCACCCGACTGATGAACAGCCAAAGTAATCTACCTGTCTTTGAGCTCCGGTATTAAACGACCCGAACGTGCACCCATGCATGCACGCACGTCCACAAAAGCACACTGCACACATTGATGATTTACAGCACAGAGGGACAGCATTTACCAAAGACCTCCAAGCTGCTCCCTGTTTGTTTGTTTGCATTTATGATTACGGTTTGGCAGCCGTCGCCCGCCTCTCTCATGTCTCATCCACAGAGCCAAAGTCAAAATATGGTTTATGTACTTCTTTATTTGGCGCTATCCCATAAAAACAAGAAACCGCATCCAGGAAGGTTTGATTCAGACTTTGCGAGGGGAATGGATGGCTAGACTTTCAGTATTTTCACATCAGAGAGGGACGGCGGGCTCGGTGTGCTCTGTAGCTGCGTCTACTGAGGGTTTAAACAGAGACTTGTTAAAGCTGCCAAACTGGGGCCAGTGAAATAGAAATGAATGTTGCTGGTGTGCTGAAAATGGCAAACTAGGACCTATTTCTCCATGTTCAAGTATTTTAACTACTTCCTCATGTGTTTCCTACTTTTTTTTACTACATTTCTCTCAGTGTGGTCACCTCCAGTGTCCTGTAAAGCCACTTTCTGGTCTCTTTGTGCCTCAGCACTGCAGGACAAACCCCTCCAAAGTGTCCCTGAAGGGCCTGTACCCTCCTGACCTCTCTTCCCCCCCTCTCTCCTGATTACTTCTCCCTCCCCTCTTGATGAAAAAGCCACGATGTTTACGGCTCATTTCATGTGGATGGATTTCAGATTCCTCCCTCTCTTTACTGCTTTCTCTGTGTCTTTGTGTCTGTCGATGGTTGATGAGGTGAATGAAGTTTGGGGTTTGGAGGAGGATGGGATAAAGCCTCTTCATGACAAGATTAGTGAGGTGCATATGTACGAGAGCATGTTTTTTTTTTTTGTCTGTGCGCGATGATACAGTAGCTCAGAGATTCTGCTCATTCCACATATTTAGTTGAGCGCTGCACATTAATCACGGTTCACAGCTGCTTTTTCAGGCACGCTCGAGTCTCTGAGCTGTCCTCCAGATCTTGGAAAGGTGTTATAAGACCGTGATTCCCAACTTTTTTTTGGCTTATCACCTCTTCCATTAAAAGACTGTCTAACTTAAACCTCTCAACACATATCAAGTATGCAAGGAACATCAAATAATGAAATATCCATACAAGCTTCTGGGATTTTTTTTCATTGCAAATGCCAAAAGGTAGAAAATTATCCAACAGTTTGCAAGAAAAAAAAGTGGAGTTTTGGATTTCCTGCTGAAAAAGGAACTTGTATCATCTCTTATCTTTTTTATTGTGTTATAAGTTCTCACATTTATTTGTAGTTTTTCCCCCTGACGTTTCCTTTCTCTGAGGTTGTATTGACTACTACAAATTACAATGTGCTTTTTTCATTCCTTTAAAATAATCTAAAATAATAAAGAATTATCCATATTGATCAGTGAAGTTTCATGAGCTTGCATCCTACACAGTTTTTAGTTTCAGGGATTCTTCTTGTTTTTCATCCAGGAGAAAGTCGATCGCACAAACATAGGACTAAAATATTCAGTCTGACCACAGCAGGAAACTTCTTTTTTTTGTTTTCTTTCACCAAGTGGAAATTATTTCCTTCTTAACCCTGGAATACTATTGCTGGATGAGCAGAGGTGTTTAGATGATTTGACTACGTTGTATTTGTCTGAGTGTTATGGGTCCCTGTGTAACTTCAGGCTGCTCACTGATATCATCAAAGGTAGACGAGTTTCCCTGCTCCTGTTTCCGTTTTTTCCCACAGGCACCTGCTTGGGTGATTTTCACCTGAAAGACGTGTTCAAGGTCAAATATTTCTATAGTTCATGATGAAGATTTTCTTAATAACTTTTGCTGAACATGACTTACATGTCCCAGAAATGGGTAAACCCTCAGAAAAAATTCCCAGCTGAAACATTTTTTCAATGTATTTTTCATTGAAGACTTCCTGATTTTTCACTTATTTCGGAGCCTGACTTTTGGGTCTGCAAATTATACGTTTTCTTCATTTTAAGAGACTTGTATATGGAGAAGTAGTGACAAAGTACTTGACTTTCACTGCCATGTCTTGATGTACTTCAATATTTTTTGATGGGGAGCATTTTCTATTCTTTGTTTCATATTGGGTAAAATATAGTTGACGTTAGTGATGGTTTTCTATTTTTAGAGATAGCATTCCAATATTACTGAGGCAGTCTTGTTGCAGCTTTAAAACAATTCTTGTATTTTCTTTGAGGACACTATTGACACTATTAAAAACTTAACTTAATAAAAGACTCAAATTGTTAAAAAATCTTCTCAGATAAATCCATTTTATTGGCTGTTATGTGAAAAGAAAACCAATTCTTTTAAAAGTTCTATCGCTGCATAACATTGGAATCAAATGTGATTAAATGTGTAGATGAAGCACTTTGTTGTACCTGGTGCCTATTAGTAAGATTTAGTCTGGTGTCTCTTTGGTTTGTTTAGTGTTTTACTTTTAAGTGTCATTCTTACACATGAACTTTCAAAAGTTTTGGTTTTAGATTATTTTCTCTGGCTTTGTTTGTCCTTTTCAGAGAGGACAGGACGTTGGATATGTGACACATGGGAAAGATATTTCCAAGTATTCCTTTGCAGTTTGAGAGTTGTTTTATGTTTCTGCTGTTTTGAATAACCATCACATCTTTTCCTACGAGAGCAACTTTGTTCCCTGTGTCTCTCCACCTTCTTTTCCCCGGCTGAGCGGCTGCTTGCTTCCATCACAATTATGGGAAGATTCACTTTACAGATAGGAGTCAGCATTTACTGTAGTAAAAGTAACGTGACATTTAAATATTGAACCATGAATGTCACTTTTTGTAAGTATTTCAAGGGGTAAAACCTTGTTGTAAATCCAGGTACCATTATGGTTTCCCCCCTCGTAGCTTAAGTTCATGCTTCACCTTTGACTCCACATCCAGGTATGTTCAGGTTAAGATCTGCGGACAAATCAGCTGAATCACTAAGCTTATAAATAAAGTCATGTCTTGTGTCATTAAATGTCAATAAACCCTCTGAAAGGTGCTGTATTTTTTGAAGTGCCACTCCCAGGCTGATCTTAAATCCAACAAAAATATAATCTGTGCAGACACTCCCAAAGCAAAACCTCTGTTAAATAATCAGACTGGATTTCATCATTTTCATAACCTTTAAAAGGTCCTACATGACAATAAAGAGGTGAAGTCTCTCTATAATTTTCTGTTTTCATCTTAAGACAAAGGGTTCTCAGCAAAATGTTGCATTTGTCTGCATGATTCCTTCATGTTTGACAACTTTGGTCGAAGTTTTTTGCAGTAAAGTTGTGTAGATACAAAGTGCACTTTACTCTTCTTTAATGCCAGAAAAATGAAAACATTTAACCATGCAGCCAAGATCCAGTGGTGTGATTTCATATTTTGACTCCAAACGATGTTATTTCCCTTCATGCCTTGCACTGACAGCAGCTCACTGAAATCATGTGACACATTTGAGCTTCATTTTTCAGCCACCGTCTTTCCCGTGCCCTCCGCTCTCGTCTCCAAAGTCAGGCGGAGGTCAGATTGATTTCGAGGTTTTTCAAAGAACATGAGGTTTGTTGTGTTATTCTAACCCCGAGTCCCTCTTTCCTCTTCTCCCAGCGTTGCATAGAGATCCCCATGACCAGGAGTCCCCCCCTTTCTGTCCCTGGGGCAGCGCATGCACGACTACTGTTGTCTTTTCATCACAGAATAAGCTGCTTAATCTTGAGGCCTGGTTTATTTAGACAAGGGATCTGCCCGGCGGACGCTGTGGTTCGAGGACCTCGGCTCCTGTTCTCAAAGCAAGGAGAGAAACCGCCAACCTGCTGCTTTTCACACCTGGAGAAAAGAGCTGGGAAACACATCCAACTCTCAGACTTTCTCACTCGTGTCTGTAGTTTCAGTCCAGTGGATCAGCAGTGCATCAGTTTTCTGCTTTGGTGGACACTGGAGATGATCCTGATTGTAATGGCCCCTGATGTGCATTGTAATGTTTCTTCATGATGGAGAGACAAGGCAGTCGAGATGAAGATAATGCACAAGACGAGTTGATGGTCTGCTGATGCTGTCAAGCTGAGATTACACCAGTTTCACCTTAATCCAAAATCTTGGTCTGGAGACGTTTCAGGAGATCCGGTCAGCGCCTGATTCACACGATTGTTGGGTTTATAAATTGGATTGAGACTCCCCAAAAGGCCAGAACGTGATCACTGCATCCAAGATTCAGATTTTTAATGTGATTAGGGGTTTTGTCAGTTTAGTGAAACGTCGAGAGATTTGATTCTTGGATTGTGAAACATTCCCGTCCAGTTCAATTCAGGAAACCCGGGACAAAACAGGAAATTCTTTCACAGGAAGATCCACCGCACTCCGTCCAAATGCTCACTGACGTCTCCTCTCTTCAGCAGAGCGGCGTCTTTTATCTTTCTCAAACACTTCATCAAGAGAGGCAGCACTCCAGCAGCTGAGTGTTTGTAGCTTCAGAGGAGAAGTTTGGGTTCAAAGAAGGCCAAGACGTCAGGAATGGAGAAATTAAGACTCATCAGAGTGAAACGCTCTCCCTCTCACACAGAAATCATCTTACACCTGTCAGAAATGACAGGAAAATGAGTTTAATTGTCCGGGTTAATTTAATATTACGTCTAGTTTTCAGCTGTTTGTGGAGCATCTGCTGAGGTCGAACAGCTCGACCTCAACTGTCTCTTCTAACTAGACTCGAGCAGTGAGAAAGATTCAGATACCAGCCTACCAGTCTGCTGCTGGAGCAGCGTCAGGGATGGAGGGGGTTTGGAGGGTTTGGCGGAGCTTTCTGGATGATGATTACAGCCGGGCAGATGCCTCCTCCTGTCTGTCTCCGGCCGCCCGTCACACTAACAAACCCTGAAGGCCAAAATGCTGCGCTTCCGCGATCCTGGCTGCGGCTGCTGGACAACCGTCTCAGCGCAGCAGCCCGAGGTAAGGTCAGTAATGACTGTCTCCTGTTATTCTAACCATTAACATAATGGCAACATTAGTTCCAGGGCCACGCTCCGCTGCTCCGAGGGAACCATTGTTTGAAGGCACCAGCCGGAGCTCCTTTCAAGACTCCTCCAGCGGCTACAGATCCCACTGACGCTTTGAAGACGAGGAGAAGAGGAGGAACACAGACCGACTATTCATTCGACCTCAAAAACACCCAAGGTTGTGTTTTTGTTTTCAGAGCTCTGATCCACATGTTGAACTTTACAGATCATTCAAATCAGGACAAATGACTTAATAACTTCCTGTTAGTCACGCCTTTTTGTCCTTGATAATCCCTTCCTCTCTTCTTTTGTGTGTGTTCTCTGAGCTCAACCTGCAAGTGTTCAGCTGATTCTTCACATGAGGGAGAGTTTGTCTCATTTTTGACACTTTGGAGGATTAAAGAGGCAAATCTGCAGCAATTCACGGGATTAGAAATGCAACTTTTAATGGGAGAAGTTTTTCAATCACTGATCACTTTAATCTGTTTGGCTCATTTTGTTTTAGGGAGGGTGAGCTCACACAAATGCAACATCATTTCTGTGCAGAGAGATTTTTGTATGTCTCTCTTTGCACTCAACTTTTAATGAATAAATAGTTCACAGAATGAGCCTTAAAATGCAGAAAACACATATTGAGACGGATAAAATATTTCACTGGACTGAAAGATCAGTGTAATCCTTCAAAAACTGCTTTCGTCTATTTGGCTAAAATCTGCTTTAATATCTGGATTAAAATCTGTTTTTGTAGGATTCAGTTTGTTCAGACTTTATTTTTCCACCCAAGAGAGTAAAAAGAAGACTCTGTTGTCCTGCAGACAGTCTTTAGACTCACCTTGCCACAGCCCCAGCAGCCAAACTCCCCTCAACAGGTGACCAAAACGTCCGTTTGACATGTTTCCTGCGTCCACACACTTCATTCACACAGTCTGCTCAGAAAACAAACTTTGATCCCCGAGAAATCCCAAACACAGAGGAGCTCCTGTCAACGAGAGACGCTCATGTAGGAGATCAACATGACGTGAATGAAGAGTCCAGTAATCCTTCAGTGAAACTCCTCCTGAAGAGCCTGGAGGAAGTTTTTCTCTCTTCTTCTTCTTCTTCTACCTCCACCTCTTGGTCTCCATGGTCGGATGGAAAGTCCTCCTGCACGCTTCACTCTGCAGCTCTCCTAAAGTTTGCAAGAGGGAGACTCTGTGCTCTCTCTTTCTCTTGATCACCCACTGTTCCCTCACTACTGTGCAGCTCTGTGGATCAGTTCCACTCCATGCATTTGCAGCGAGTGTGTGCGTGCATGAGAAGGAGCAGTGCTTTTGTGTGTGTGTGCTCACTCCTGCGTGGCTCTTATAGTTTTGAGCTAAGGGGAGGGAGTTTAAGAGAGAGAGGAGGAGGGAGAGAGAAAGTGTGTGTGAGTGTGTGTTTGGTGTGGAGGAGGGGGCCCGAGCCTCAAACTTCCGAAAGTGAATGCTCTCGGGAGCTTTTAGAGCAAGGTGCAAAAGGGCAGTGATGAATAGGAGGCAACAAAACTCTTCACTCTTTACTCATCCCATGGTAGAAGAAAAAGAAACAACAGGATGTTTCTCACTTGCTGTTCCTCCACAGTTTTTAAGGGCACCTGGCTGCAGACACAGCAACAGACTACATGCACAGTCAGATACTTTTTTCCAAACACTCACACAACCCGATCAGAGGTCTTTAATTTAAAGGGACTGTGAGGACTTTCTGAGTGATATTGGAAAAGTATCACTTTTAGATATATGCCTGATCGTAATGCACATTCTAACATTAGATTACCAGTGCTGAAGTAGTTTTTTTTTTCTGATTTACGACACTTAGTCCCTATGACGACTCCACACTAGCAAAGAAAGTTTAGCAGACAAGAGATGTATGTTTTTCCTTGCTCCAGACAACCTCTTGGATTGATATTGTAGTAATGGTGGATACTGGAGCCGGACCGACAAACAGAAGAAGGAGGTCAGAGCAGAAGAAAGCTTAACAGGAGAGTGATAGAGCACGGGCTAAAGGCTAAAACAAGGGTTGAGCTGTTTGCAATACTATTCATTCATGTCCATATGCAGCAGTTATACTGTAGTGATCTGTTCACACCCGAGAGTCTATCAATGAAATGAAGAGCCAGGTTATGTTTGCTCTGCTAGTGTTGCCAACTCCCCAGTATGGAAAGTAGCTATTGGCTTTCCCAGAAGTTGCTAAAAATCAACATCACCTGATTTGCATCACACCCTTTTGCATGTAATTGTCATCGACGCTGCAGGAGAGAGGAGTAACACCATGAGGGAAAAGGAAGTGTGTAAAAAAAAATACTGCAAATGAGTTAAGAACTACAAATGATCTTTGTTTTGTTGGAAAAACACCCCCTTTTTGTTTTGTTTTGTTTTGCTTTTATTTTTTTTGCTTTATTTTTTAATCAACCCTCCTCCTTTATCCAGGCTTGGGACTTCCAAGAGTAACCCCAAAGAAACAAATACCTATGCTATTCATGTGCACACAGCTGCCTGCTTTAGCTGCAACTGAGGAGGACTTGTCCACCTGTGAGTGGTTTGGATTAGCCCGTGATAGCATTTGCTACTTGTTGAGAAGAGTGAGATCAATACTAGAGCATGTGAGCAGTCCTAACATGCCTGTTTGTCAAACATAAGCTGTAGCTCTCTATGTCCAAGCAATTCAAGAATCTTAAGCTACTACACATAACCTCTGAGCCATATTGGCAAACAATTAGAATGTAAGATGGAGATTTCAATCTAGAGCTGTGGTTCACCACTGGTTCAATGGGACTAAGCAGCAAATATCGGGCATAAGAATTTTTATTATGATGCAGCAGTTTTTAAGATCACAAGTTTATCCAATCAGAGGCTGACTGACAGGTGGGCGTCCTATCGTTGTTAGTGAGGAGGCTCAAAGCCAGTCTTATTTCTCTGAAAGGCTTCAAAAAGCTGTGACATGTATAATTAGGTGACAACGTCCATACAGACTGTGGATTGGTGACTCACGTGGGTTGCAATGCACTGCAATAGAGTTGAAGTTAAATCCCCTCCAACACAGTGTGTGAGAGTTAAACACCATAACTCTCAGCTTCATCAGCCGTAAAAAGAGCGTTTCATACGTTTGGATGATGGTGGTGAAAATGGTAGTGTTGGGTTTTGAGGCTAGACTCTGAGAACCTCTGATTTTACAGCATTAGGCCACTTTAGAAACCAAAGCTTGCTTCATTATCTGTTCCACCAAGACTTGGTCCCTCCAGACACCGTTTTATTAAAGCACTGTACTTCCATCCTGTGCTGCCAAAGATAATTGTGGAACTTTTCTTAACTTTCTTTCTAGCAGAATTTAACTGCTTCAGTCATATTTTCCAACTTTGCTGCAGAGCTGAAACAAAGTATAGCGATACGCCTGGCCGAGCTTGATGCGTGTTGGGATTGAATATTGTTTAAAGAAGTCAATCGCAGCATGTCTCAAAGTCAGAGTACAGTAAGTCTGGATGTTTCACAGACTTCACCGTGCAGAGTTTTCATTGGAAGCGGTCTCTACCAAAGAAATAGTCCCAATAAAAACTGTTGACAGTGAGCTCTGCGGCTTATTGAGAGTAATGGGAAAACTCTGTCAGGGAGAAGATTGCATCGTTGACTTTGAATGCTGCGAGAGCCGCAAATAAAATGACATTTACCTCAACATTATTGGAGAGGAGGCAGGAATATTATACTTAGATATATAAAAACTTTAACACACTCAAATGAAGCCGTCCACATGACCTAATACCACTCAAGGTTGGTTGGAAAGTGTTTTTTTAATAGTTTGAGTGGACTCTTTAGAAGAAGAAGAAGTGACTTAACTTGAATCTGTAGCAGCTTCACACACACAGAGTTTGCTCAAACCTGTATCACAACCCATTAGAAACTCTCGTGTACACACAGGCGCTGCAGTCCCTGATTCATCAGCTACATGTGGTCTGACGGAGCTGTTGACACTGCTGACCGCTGCAGAGGTAGAGACGATTTCAAAGCGCCTGCCAAGTGAGAGTTGGCAGCACTCGCGGGTCGGGTGGGCTGACCAGAGGCCTGGCACGCACTCAGGGGCGCGTATGCTCCTGACACCATTACTCACAGCCGATGGCCGAGCAATCGGGCTGAGTAATTCTACCACCAGTGTTGTGTTTTATATGGCCGATCTGTCATGCATCATCTTGCTTGTAATAACATTTCTCTGCCAGTTGTCCGTTTGCCCAAAGCTGTGTATGTTCAAAGCATCAAACGCACGGTTTCTCACAGCCTCCATGCCGAATTCTTAAGGTCATGAAACACAAGATGGATCATCTTGTTTTATTGATGCAGTTTTCCCATCTGGACTAACAATGTTTCATTGCCTACGGTAAAATGTTGAAATCTGAAAACAGCACCTGAGTAATCTAAACTCCTTTGGAGGAGAAGCTGTTACAACCTTAAAAGTAAAAGTGTTTACAGTCGAGCCTCCTGCTGCAGGAATCCTTACAGACTCTTTGGGTTCATTTGCCTTTTGCGTGACCTCAAAGAAAGACAGAACAAAAAACATTAAACGACCTACTTCCATTTCTTTTAAGGTCAGGAAAATGGTGCTATTCATCTTTTCTTTAACATTTATATTATTTCACCACATCAAACAACTTCTTCTGCTTCAAACTATTTTCATACATTCCTGTTTATTAACTGTGTTAATTTAAAGCATCACTGCTTTTTCTCAGACGTCGACCGCAAAATTTGAGGGGAATCAGTCCGCTTAATTGTACTGAGAAGTTGAGAGAGTAAAATAAAATGGGTCTGACCAGATCATTAAAATCTAATTCAGAGCAGCATGTAAAAAATGCTGGTTAATTTTGAGGAAAGATTTCCATCTAACTCTATATTTAGTTTGATACTTCATGTCAGACCTTTGATGAATTAAACCAAAGTGTTGGTCCATAAATAGCTGACAAATGCTGTGGTTAGAGAGAAGTTGGTTAGAAATTGTAGTAAGTTTGTTGAAAAATCATCATCTTAGCATCTCCTGTTGGTGTGTTGTTGTTGGCTGGATCCTCCTTTTTCTTTATAGTTTGTACAGTCAGTTTGTTTTGTCAACTTTTTACAGCAGGTAGCAATCATTTATTCTTGCCTTAGTTTACTAATCCTTTACTGTGTTAAATATTTTACAGACGTATCTGATTCAGTGCGATGATGGAACAGAGCCGGACTGTAGGGGCATCTGGTGTTTTTTGGCCTTTATATATAAAATGAAAGGTTATAAGGTCCTCACATTATTTTAAGTGCAATTTTTCTAAAATCTAGCTATTTTTTTTCAAATTGATATTGTAGATGTTGTAAGCCTGTCAGTTATATTAGGAATAAAAAGGCACATTTTGTTTTGGCCTTAACCCTCTTGTTGTCTTCGGGTCAATTCGATCTGATTTCAAAAGATATGTCATTTCTTTGATTTCCTGTCATAGAATTGCTTGAAAATTACATGGATGATTCCATGCTTTGCTTCTTGCATGTAAAAATTTTTGTGACTATTTTTGTTAAATTATGCATGTTTTATAGAAATGTATAGCATCTTCCTGCCTTTGAAGAAATTCAAATGATTTCAGAACAACATCCTGCCTACACTTTGACATACAGTTGTGCCTAAAAGTTTACACCCTCTCCAGCAGAATTTTCTGATTTTTTTTTTTGGCCTTTTCTCAGAAAATATGAATGAGAACACTGAAACCTTTCTGTCACTCATGGTTAGAGGTTTGGTGAAGACATTTATTAACAAACAACTGTGTTTACTCTATTTAAATCATAATGAGAACAGAAACTTCAAAAATGACCCTGTTCATTTTTTTTTATACACACGCTGATTACAAGCAAATAGATCACAGGTGAGGATGGTTACCTTTAGTAGACATTCAAACACATTTGTGTGAACTTTTGTGCATTTATTAGGCCAAAACCACCAGAGTTGTGTAAACTTCTGAACAGTCATTGTTATTATTATTTTTTTTTCAATTAATGTCTTCACCCAACCACTAACCATGAGTGATAGAAAGGTTTTTGTGTTATCATTCATATTTTCTGAGAAAAGGACAGAAAATCAGAAATTCTACTGGGGGGTGTAAACTTTTGGGCACAACTGTATAAGTCTCTGTGACGATACATCAACATATGAACCGCTGATGATAACCTTACTGCATACAGAAAAGAACATTTGCTTTTTTTTCTACTCAAAAAGGAGAAATACTTTGATGTGAATGACCCATCATACAATATATCACAAAAGTAATTGTAAAAATATGTGAATATGTTGGAAAAATCACCACAAAAGTGGAGAAATGTTCACCTTGTACTTTATAATTAGTCAGAACAGATGGTGCAGGATAAATTTGACGACAACAGGAAGCAAATGACATTACTAGTATGTAATGTGTGACTTGAATGGGTGATGTAATGATAGCTTATAAGACTTAGCTAAATTGCATTTTAAGATAATCTGCCGTACTGTTTACAGCCCCTCATTCTGTAATTCATTAATGCCAGAATAAATAACGGCCACACTCCTGCCCTGGTGTCTCTTTCTCGGGACAGTCGACTCCTCTTCAGCAGCCATTATTTTTGGCGAGGCTAATCTAATTGTTGATCCTAGCCTCTGGCTAAGTGCTAACTTGCTGTGACAGACCCCACAGAGAGCGCAGAGGAGGGAGGACAGACGCTGCTGATCTCTGATCCCTGATCTGACAGCTGGGTCCCTCAGGACGACACGGCCTGGGGTGTCAGGAGCTTTGATCCATTCAGGGTCCTCTCTGGAATGTACACATACACTGACACACACACACATACACACACATAAACACACCAAAACACACACCCATCTAGAATTCCCTCGGATGTGTTCCTAAAATGTATGCATACACAATTTTTTAATCTCACCTTTACCACCTTTTTCCATTTCCTGTTGCTAATACACAGAGCCATACATCCACACCACAAGCACACTCTAATACACACACACACACACTCCTACACACACTGGGCCCAGCCTGTTGGCACACACTCATGGGAGCTGGTACAAGCTGCCAGAGAACACACAGTCGACGCTATTTTATAATCAAATAATTTCTCAATCCTGAAACCAATACTCCTCCACCGATCGACCACGGTGGGCTACGTGTGCGGCGTGTGTTTGCTTGGGCATGTGTCCTGCACATCCAACGCACACGCACACACACACATGAACACACACATAAGTTGAAAAAAAAATCAAATGTATATATGTACACATGGGCTGAATATTAACACAGACCTGGGTTCATTCACGCTGGTCACTCTGAGTTTGGCTTCAGGAGGATTCCTGGTCTCTCTACGAGATGATAGCGCCCCCAGTAGGGCTGAAAGTTAACGTGCATTTAAGTTGAGAGAACAGAGGAGAAGAGAAAACGAGTCTGTGGAATAAAAACAGAATGTGTGTGAGTGTGTGTGCAGGGTTTACTAAACAGGATACATGCCCGCCTTTCCGACACACGGCCTCACACATGCGAAGCCTCTTTGAGATTGCACCCGGCTCTTTAATCATCACACATTCACATCCCGGCGTCTTATCTGCACCATGCATAACTCCAAACACAGAGCCGGAGAAAGGGAAGACGCCCTCATGTTTTTCACAATCATCTTTGTCG
This sequence comes from Thalassoma bifasciatum, assembly GCA_008086565.1. NCBI lineage: Eukaryota > Metazoa > Chordata > Actinopteri > Labriformes > Labridae > Thalassoma > Thalassoma bifasciatum. Next base: position 95,111 of record RPOG01000877.1, on the reverse strand, counting down.
TTTTCACTCGTCTGAGGAAAGTAAAGCAGAGTTCACCAGAGTCGAGGTTTTTCTCCAGCTGTCACACGGAGCTCAGATCTTCTTTCAGGGGCGTCTGGGTGGTGTAGCCAGGTGAGGTCTGAGTTACTGTGGTGTTTTGATGTTTCTTTAATGTGCTGATGATAAGATAGGTGCAGGGTTTGAGTCTGGTGTTGTGATCACACCCTGCTGCAGATGTCTAAACATGTTACAGTGCAGCCGCAAGAGGAATGCCATCATTACTGTGATTGTAACCTCGACGTTAGAGAGCAAAAATGCTCTGGAGACGCTGAAGTTTTACATCCGTAAACACGAGAGAGAGAGAGTAATGTATCTTCTTTTGCTTCACTGTGACTCTTTTGAGAAAGACTTCAGATAATTCAATGTTCAGTCTTCTTTACAGCTACTGTTTTTAAGAATAATGTGGAAGTTTTACTCATCAAAAGAACTTTGAAGATCTATCTTTAGCCTTATCTGTCAGTGATACTTCAAAATCCAAATGCGTGAACCCAGATAGTGTTACATGTGTGACCCAGCTTTTTGTTGTTTGCCAAACTGAATATACCAAGTAGAAAAATAATCAACAGGATATCAGGTAGAATTTCTACAGCCATAGCTTCTGTTTAAGTACACACCAAGCCAGATTTCCACTAAAACAACTATTTTATAGCAGCTACAGCAACTTTTTAGGAACGTAGAAAGCAAAAGAACAAATATAGAACTGACTGCTACATCTACAACATGTCAGTCAAAAAAAAAAACTTGATGTTTCGAAGTGCAAGAAAAACCATGAAGTTCATGTGGAGTGCAAGATATGTGGCGTTACATTTGCGAACCACAGAAATATTATTTTGATGCTTAATTACATGCATTTAAAAAACAAGAAGAAAACAGCAGAAAGAAACCATAGCAGGAGAGATTAGTCTGTTAATAACCAAAATTTTAACTGAAGATATGCTCCTATTAAGTTCTGTGGATGGGGAAAGATTCAGAAAGCTGATGGCGTTTGTCGAGCCGAGATGCAGAGATGTACAAACCCCCAATTCCAGTGAAGCTGGGACGTTGTGTAAAATGTAAATAATAACAGAATACAATGATTTTCAAATCATCTTCAACTTATATCTAATTGAATACACCACAAACACAAGATTTTTAGGGTTCAAACTGATAAACTTTATTGTTTTTGTGCAAATATTTGCTCATTTTGAAATAGATGCCAACAGTTCTGAGTTTCTTTCTCTAATCCATTAACTCCAAACATTAGCCTTGTTGGATTTAATCACTTGTAATAACTACAGAGGTTATCAGATTTCCTAAAAGGGAAAAAAAAAAGTTTCGTCATCGACTCAACTTTCTCACCATGGGTGCTGCCAACCTTTGGGCGCTGTGGCTGCTCTGCTGGTGATACATGTTTCCTCTACTCTTGAGGTTTTGCAATAAGGAATCAAACATGTTACTCACACTCCAACAGAGCAAAGGGTGTAAGTAGTGATGTGATATTAACTGATCTATTGATATAATGTGGCTTTGTAGCACAAGTTGTGAGCTTCTGTTACTAATTTGTGCTATGGTTGTATTTTTCGCCAAGTGGCTCATCTCTGCAGATCTCAGGCACATCCTGGTTAAAGAAACAATCATTCATCCTACCAGAGCTCCTCCAGCCTTTACACACATCACAGGGTCCTGTTACTCACATTTTTAGTCAGAATAAATATGAGAAATTGAAGCTAAACTTTAAACTTCACCAAACAGTCACTCTTCACCCACACATTCAAACCACTGCGGCTCCAAAAGCTGGCATCTGGAGCTACAGTTGGAGCTGCGTGTTGGTTTTATACTCGATCTGTCATCACACAGATTAATAGTTTCACAGTCAACCTCAGTGGCCAGCTTCCTCAGAGGTTTATCCACAGTAAACCTCACTGTTAGCGTCCCAAACACACAGGCATGCATTCAGACCTGAGCTCAAACACAGCACAGCTTCATCCACAAACAGTGATCCAAAGAGGAGCCTGCTGCCAGCTCAGACACAGATAGGGAGGTGAAGTGTCTGCATGTAGGAGCAAAGTGTCTCATGACACTGACAGTGTGAGGCAGATGGAGGGTCTCTGGCAGATATTTTATACCCAGGGAAAAGTTGAGCAAATATTCAGAAGCACTGATAGCTAACAGATGATCATCAGCTGAGAGATTGTTTACTCCCAGACTGCAGGTTGACACAACTGTCACTTTAATTCTGCAGAGTTTCCATCTTCATTAGTAAAATGCAAGGTGTAAGACAGGATCTGCATGGTTTGCAAGTCAACAGGGTGTTTTTAACACCTTAGTGTAAACCGATGATGGATCTTTGCGAAAACTCTTCTGTATATCAGCCTGTCAAGATTTTCCCTTTTAAAGATGTGAATCAGAGGATTAAAAAGCTTATCAACTATAAAATATACCAAGTTAAAATTTATGAAAACATGTTAAAATGTTCTGCAGAGGGTAAAGAGTGATAAATATTCATGGAGTTACCAAAAAAGAAACAAAACCAAAACATGATTAAATTCATATTTGCATGAAGTTCATACTGTCTCATGTTGAATACTCTCAGGTGCATGTAGTACACTGGGGTGGACGTGTCTGTAGCTTAATAGGCAAAAAAAATTGAAAACGTTATTTCATGCCCCAAGAAGAATAAAAATCCTTGATCCAGGGTTTCATATGCCATGCTTCTGTAGGTTGAGGTGAAGCAGGACGTCTCCAAAGTGAATCAACTCCTGAGTAGATTAAGTTGCTGAGAGGACTGAGCTATAAAAGCTTCTCTTACCTCTTTCTGACTGAGCTGGTGCTAGTACCAGCCCAAGGTGTCAGTGCCTGACCTAAAACCAGTTTATGTTTCTACCGACAAAGCACTGACTACAGATTCTAAAAACTGGTGCTTAGCTGACACCAACTCTTTTCTGGGCCAGAGCGAAACAGCATCTACGTTAGTGGCTGGGGGCAGGGTTACCGTGACCTGTGATCAGTGGTAGAAAACAGGCATTTTGAAAAGTAAAACTGCTATGAGAGTTTGATGGAGGCGTAATAGGACGAGCTCCTCTGTTGTTGCTTTGTGGGCTTTTGTGTGGCATGAGCATCCTTGGGTAAAAAACTATGTATGCAACAGTGTACTGACCTTTCATGACGTGGCTCTGACTTGTTTCCTTGACGATAGAAAATCAAACTCCTTCTGAGGAGGAACTTGATTAAAAACACTAGCACAGAAAGAGTACCTGGTTCTTTTGATGGGAAAAGGGTTAATTATGTGATCAACATGTTTTTAGCCTGAGAGTGGTTAAAGGTGCTTTGAGGAATATCTGGAACTGGTACCGTGTTTTCTTAATTAAGGAGTACTGTACATTTGCCATAAGCGCCATCACCCACTGTCTTCAATGCATGACTCTTACTAACTCATGCATTTTTTATGGAGTGTAGATCTTCTGTTAAACAACTACTTTTCTTTATTCCAGACAACATTTCCCAAGTAATATAACTTTTTGTTGTTACATTGTACTATTAATTGAAAAATGGCAACAATCAAACTTTGTAAACTCAGTTTTAAGCGTAGTTTTGTGTCCAAAAGGGGAGCAGACTGTCTGTTCAGTGTTACTCACAGCCCAGTCGTAACATGTAACACTAGTGAATCCTGGTCATGTCCTACCAGTGCTCATCTACCAACTCCAACCTCACCAAGAAGAGCAAACGTAACCTGGCTCTTCATTTTATTTATAGACTCTCAGGTTTGAAGAGATCACTGCAGAATAACAGCTGCATTTGGGTTGAAATGAACATTGACACTTATAGCTTAACCCATGTTTAAACCTGTGCTCTATCACTCTCCTGTTTAGCTTTCTTCTGAATTCATGCTCTCTGACCTGACCACAGATATAGAGAAATAACCTATTTTGGTGCTGATAATTTGTTTTTATATTGTAGATTATGAACAGGGGCAAATAGATAAAGTGAAACTATTTCAAGATCACTTAAGGAGTCCTCACAGGGCTTTTAAAAGCTCTCACCTCTCTTTCACCAACACTTCACATCTTACTGTATCTATAAGAGGAGTTAATGTGTGACAGGGAGGGTGGAGAGGTGGAAAATTTAGTGCTCTCTGAATGGAGCTGGATAATATTGTGTCATGTGACATATGCCTGGTTTAACTTCCTGTATCTTCCTCAGTTGGAGGACAGCTGATAGATAACAAAATCCTCCTCTGATGCAGGAATGTGCTGCCTGAAATATGTGACCACCTTCCACTTCAGTGTCTCTGCAGAGCCTCTTATGTCGCTGCATCATCATCATCATCATCGTTTCTCAAGCTGCATTATGTCGTTGTGAAACAGCAGAGATACATGATCATGTACGCAGCGTCTCTGTAACTGAAGACAAGTGTTTCTTGTTAGCGTAAATGAGCATGTGGCTGCATTCGAACATGTGTTTCAGTTTATGGTTTGTGAGCTTTTCTTGATTTATGCCACTTTGCTCGTGCACTTTGCGATGTCACTGTCTCCCGAAATGGAAAATGAAGTTGAGTTGTGTGCAAACACGCGCGCGAAGATCAGCCAGACTTTAATTTAGAGAGAGCATTTTAGCGAGAGTAACTGAATTATGGTGACATTATAAACGATCGCTGCTGCTATTTTTGGAGCTTATCTAGAAGGGGTGAAAAATGAGGCGTGTGTAAGAGAGGAATGACGCCGTCTCTTAGCGGCTAAATGCCGCTGTTTTAAAATTAAACTGAGGAACTAATAGAGGATTGAGAAGGTGAGGGGTCATTTCAGTGACAGGTGTGGGCAGCAGTCACATCTGGTCACCGTGGCGCATGAAACGGAGCTAATGGGGGTGAGAGGGTGAGGCTCCGAGGCTGGCAGATGTCAGCAGAGGCCACTCCTGTTATTGACATAGCTGCCATCTCCGCTCTTCTTTTCATCCCTCAGCCGGAATCGAGCGAGGATCCCCGCCGCTTTGTAATCTGACCCAGATGATGGATCCCTTAAAGGAAACACTTGAACAAACACACTCTCTTTTTGGACACACACATTAGCGCTCTCTTCTTCTGCCGCTGTCATCTGCCATTTGGATCCGTATCAGTTGCCTCTTCAAATATGCCCACGTATTATTTTACTCGACCTCAGCCGGCAGAGGAGATTTGGTCCCCGGGCTGCAAATGGGATCCTGACATGCAAAAGTCATGTTGGATTAAATCCACAGGGTGAGGGAGACCTTTGACAGCGTCTGGATGAAATGTCGACACCACCCACCCACTGCTGCCATGATTTAAGAGGGACGTAACACGTTATCATCACATTTTTCAGCATCAACCTCCCGTTGAGTTTCAGATTATGTAATGTGAACATTTCTAAACGTTAAAAATATCATCCCTGTAATGAACATGTGTTTCTTCTTACAGTTTGATTTATCCAACCTGGCACCCTCGCTCTCCGGTTTTACAGCAACGTCGATACACTTTGTGCGGTAAATCAAACACACCTCGAGTATTTCAAGTGACCCGGGTCAGCCACTTTTGTGTCTCATATCCTCCAGTTTATAGCCAAACTCTGCTGTCTGTGCATTAAAGAAAGAGAGAGAGAGAGAGAGAGAATCAGAGGAGGAGGGACTGATGTCGTGGTGGCGGTCTCATGACTTGTCACATTCCTCCAGAGGTCTCTGCAGAGGCTTCTGGTCCCAGAATTAAAGATTAGAGACAGACATGAGGAGGCTTTCAGAGGTGAGACGTGATGCTGACCACAGATAACACCTCTGGGGGAACGCCGGCAGCTCTGTGTCCTACGATGGTGGTCTGATGAGGAGCTAGGTCTGTAAAAAAACTCTGGTAAACCTTCCTTTTGTGCTTTGTTATGAAGTCATAGGGCCTGATCTGTTAAGATCACGTGACAACCATTTAACTGTGTTTGCAAAGTAAAGAACTTCGCATGTTACTAGTGGGCTTGCGGGTGATCTACTATCATTGCATACTCAGTTAATAACAGGTATAAAAGAGGTGCGGATCAACTTTTAAAATGAAGATTTTGCATGTACTACCAGTTACCATGGAAATTTTGGGAGAGCAGAGTGGCTGCAAACCAAAAATAAAACTTGGTACAGCACACCAGAAAAAGAGCACTGACTTTGCTGGTGTGCTGGAATGATCCAGGGTTTCTGGTCCCAGAATTAAAGATTGGAGACTGTAAAAACTTATTTCATAATGTGGCAAATTTATCACATTTTGATATCCCGTGAAATTTATGGTGTGGGGGAGATTTTCTTGGGCCACTTTGGACCCCTTAGTACCAACGAATTTGGTTTAAAGTCCACAAGTAGCCCACACTACCTGAGTATTGCTACTGACTATGTCCATCCCTTTAAGAGCACAGTGTACACATCCTCTAAAGGAGACTTCTGGCAGGATAACACTCCATGTCACAGAGCTCAAAACCACACCAACACCTGGTTTCTTGAACATGACGATGAGTTCACTGTACTCCAACAGCCTCCTCAGCCACCAGATCTCAATCTAAAAGAGCTGCTTTAAGGACCGGGAGATTCTCATCGTGGATTTTCAGCAACATATTTGACAAATTCTGCATTCAACAGATACTTTAACATCCATCCTGTCATAGGAAGAAATGTCTGATATACCTGGTTTGGTCTGAACACTCTCAAGAGTTTACTTTTTTAACCATGAGACAGTTCCTGCTCCTGTTTGGATCACACTGACACAAGCTTTGATGAATGTATTCTGCAGCTTATGATACTGTTACTGCAAAACTAAGCCTCTCCTTCCTCTGGATTTCCCTCAAACTCAGCAGGTGATAAGGAGCTGCAGAGAGAGTGTCCTCCATCATGCATGCTTTCATTTTTGGTTGTATTTTAGGCCTCAGAGAGGAGGAGAGGAGGAGTGTAAAGCACCTCTGAATGGCAGATCCTCTTGTCTGATTGTAATCATCATTGCTTCCATTTTGTGCCACTCAGACTCTGTAATTTCTTCAGACATGTTGCTGCTGACAGACATGTTGAGAGCTGCTGAGGATGGAGAGATAAGCAGAGGGGAGGACGAGGACAGGCAGGTGAGACCATGGAGGACATTGTGCGGAGGCCAAAGCTGCAGCTCTCTAATTTCATACCTGCAGACAGGTGGTTGGCAGGGCACAACAAGCTCATGAGCAGAGGAGGAGGAAGGAGGGTGGGAACGAGGAAGACCTTCAGAGGGGATCAAAGAAGGTCACGCTCTTCCTCCTCCACTGATCTGGAAACGATAGATTTCATTCCTGCTTTCGCTGCTGAGGAAGGGAAGTGGTGTCGGATTACGGGGCGGAGCCGGAGGACGTGATGTGGAACTAAGACCAAGATGCAGGACACGTCTGGAATCACAACGACTTTCATGATAAAGAAAAGTGAGCTGTGACACATCTGCAAGGACAAAGATGTGCTTTTTTTAATCTTCCTTTCAGAGTAAATATGAGAAAAAATCAAGAGTAAGTTATTTATGGTTTCCTTTGATGTGTTTCTCCGTTTACATGTCGGCTATTGAGTGTGTGCAACCCATCCCCTCTGCCTCAACACTGCCCCTACTGTTCATGTGAATATTGTATCTTGACTTTAATGTTCCTGAATGTGTCCAGAGATCCTACACGTAATCATGGTCACATTGTTTACACGCAAAATTTCAGCTGTTAGCAGCTCATAGCATGTCAATGCTAATCAGTGCTAGGCCCATAGACTGAATAATAAAAGGATATAGTCACTGTGATGTCACTCGACTGTTTCTGAAACAGAGTTTTGAAGCTAAACGACTGGCGAGACGTTATTGTAAATGGGACGGTTAATGGGTCTTGACCAACAACAATCTCCGGTCAGAAAAAATGAGACAACACAGAAGTGTTGTACTGGAATACTGGAAGTCACACACAAATGAATGGAAAAAAGTGGAAATTAGCGTATTTAAAACCTGGTACAAACTCTGTCTACCGTCTGTAGCCCTTATCTTGCTAACGGCACACACTGTGAGGGGGGTGAATTTTTTTCTAACTGGGCCGTTCGGAAGATATCAGGATAGAGAGCTTGCCCAATCAGAGCCAAAGAAAGCCTGGCGGCCCACCAGGCTTATAAAGCACTGGGGGAAACCGTGGGTCTAATATTAGATATTTATTTATACATTTCTGTTGAATTTTATTTTGTGCGCTACATAGATTTTCTTGTGCACAGAGAATGTGCAAGTAGTGCGCGATTGCGCACGCGCGCAGCTTAGAGGGACCATTGCACACAACAACAAAGGACTTGCAGGTTTTTTTTTGATACCTTTCAATCTTGACCAAATTTTCCTCTTTCAGTTGTCTGAGCTCTAGAAGTTCTTCTTTTGATTGATAGATGGGATAAAGCTGCACTTTTAGAGTTGCTCTGATTATAGTGTTTAAGAATCACAGTTTGGTCAAAGTTGCTCACATTTTTAAACATCCATTTTTCTGCGTTGTACCATCTTCCAGCTGCTGACAGGTGCCACTGCAAAGAGATGTGAAAGCATTGACTATTTTGTCTTGTAATGTTCTCTCTTGCTCAGTTTTTGCTTCATCCAGCTGTAATACAGCATAATGTCATCCTTCAATGTAACAATAGAAATCTTATTTCAAGGCTTCATGATATTTAATAAGTACAAACGCCTCTGTGCACCCAGAATTCCCACCTGGAGTCTTTGCAGAGCCGTTGGAGGATGTGTATTTATGGCTGCAGTCCCTTTATGATTCCTCCCCTGTAAAGAATGAACAGCCGGGTGAGTGGAGACCAGTACCTGGACGTTATTTACTGTGGAGCTGTACCTCTGAGACACGCAGCCACGATACGGGACAGGAGGCATGTGGGGAATTAAATTACACCTGAAATTTAGTGATCCTTCAAAAGAATGGGTTCCCTTGTTGGATAGGTTTACCCATGTTTCGGCGATGGAGTTTCCCCCGTTTGGGACGAGGAGTAAATCGCAAAAACAGGTCGAAGGCTGAGAATTTCCAAATTGGGTGTCGATGTTGTTTTGCAGCTGACGCGTTGGCTCCAGGCTCAGAAAGACCCCGATGATGTCTAATTACCTGTGTGGTTTGGATTGAAGCAGCTCTTGTGACAGTTTCTTTCTTCTTGATGAGGAAATTACAGTGCACAGTCGCGCTCACATTCCCTTAATTTGCATCCCAATGTCTTCACCTGCTTTGCTATAAATCTGAATTATGCGGTGGTAGGAATCCCCCACTCGTCATCAGAAGCACAGCATGGTTTATTTTCTCTTCAGCCAGGAGGTTTTTGAACTTTGAATTCACTCCAGAGGTGTTTTGATTGAGTTTGATAATAACACCCTGCATGTAAAGCAGATCACAAACACTGAAAGATAATCATATTTATCATCTGCAGAGTGTTTTCACGCCAATATTCTGTGCAGGAGGAGTGACGCTCAGACCAGGCAGTGTGTTTTCAGTGTGTGTGAGAGGGCAGCTACAGGGCAGGCTGGATTATCAGGCTGCCCTTGATAACACACAGGTGGCGGATCTCGAGGGGCTTAGGGTCTGACGCTGTCCCTCATTCCACCACTTCCTCCTATGTACACACACAGCTACACAAACACAATTCCTGTGCTGGGAGTTGCAATATCAGGCCGGGGCTCAGGTTTCTGCCCGGGTGCACAGCTCCAGGTTGTGCAGAGTTATAGGATCGGGATGAAATAGATAGTCGATATAATATTCTGCCAGTTCGTGTAGAGGTGAGGGGTTATTGATGGAGGCTTTGGTGTTTGAACGACTGCACCAGGATTCCTGTTTGATTTACACTTTAACGGTTCATTGCTGCAGGGGAAAAAAACGCCATTATAGAAGGAAAAGTGGCAAAAAAAAACAGGATTTTATAGCGCAAACAAACTGAGCCATCACTCTCTCCACCACATTTTTAAGTGACGACAATTCATCTTCAATTTCACACCACGGCGTTCTCGTTTAAGACCCCCATAAAGTGCCCGAGTGGGCTCAAACTCTCCGTGGTTGCTGTTGGCGTTACAGAAAAGGGGGAAAGAGTTGACATTTATGGATGAGGCTCTCCACCATCTCCACTATCAGGTTTTTAAGAGTTGGTTCAAGCGTGGAGCCCCTCTGCGTGCAGCGTTAAGGGTTCGAGCGTAGGGACCTGAGCTGACAGCATCTGGGGTGGCTGCACTGTATTCACCGAGGCTTTGTAAACCCTGCCTGTGATGTGCACATCCATCACAGCCGGGCGGCATGCTGGGATTCAAGAGAGGGGTGCATTCGTTATACTGACACGGCCTGAGGGGACCAGAGGAGCAGGGGGAGGAGGAGGAGGAGGGAGGAGGGAGGTCAGGATTAGGGGAGTAAGGCCGAGCGAGACCGGGGTCAAGATTAGGGTGTCGGAGCAGAGTGGACGGTGGGGACGGTGGGGACGAGGTGGGTTTAAGATAAGCAGATCTTTGTGCGGTTTTAAGGGGATAAGGCTCCATGGCAGCAGTCGAGCCGCTAAAGAAAATCTCACTTGTTCTTTTATGAGTCTTTGCGTTATTACAAGAGGATTAGGGGAGCAGGGTTTATGGGGATGATGCAGGGGGCCACACTTTAGGAATTTCATTAACAAAACGGCATTCAGGGGGAGACTAAATGAGGTTAACACTTCAAGACTTTACGTAACTTCACCATCATTGCTTACACTCTTAAACATGAAGATCTTAGCAAACTGAATGCTCTTGCTGCACCTGCACCTGAGCCATAAATTTGGGTTAAATTCTTTATTGTAGGATCTAAACTCTCAGCACATCTGTTTCTTTTCTAAAGATGCTCTTGTATGTTTGATATTTCTTGGAAAACAACTCAACAAAAAGTTCTGATCTCTTAATCACTTCAAGCTTGAAGAGTGCTGCTGAACTTACAACACCTTTGCTTCTTCACTTTGCTCCTTCAAAAAACTCCCTGTGAAATTCCCTGTATAAAAAAAGGGTAACCAGTAATATGATAATGCATCATTGAAACCCCCTCAGGTTGGAGTTTCAAGATTTATACTTGTCACGTTTGCACAGATCAGCGAAGAAATATGCAACTATCAAGAAAAGTCATGCAGAGACTTTTATACAATACTCTCGACTGATAAACATATATAAGTATAGAATATTACAACAGATGGAAATATAAGACGTAAAAGAAACATTGTCTAAACTCAAAAAAGTTTGACTGTGAATAGAGAGCCAACTTTTGTCAAACTATCTGGAAACAGAGGCTCAGGTCAGCCTGATGTTTTAAGCACAAAACCCTGAAAATATCGCTCTAAACTTTATCTGACAGCCATGTCCCAATGCTGCACACCAGTTTTCTTCTCCTAACCCTTCCTTTCCCTCTTCATTACATTGTCAGATTAGTGCAAAAAAATATTGCACATTTCTTCTTATCATCCAATTAAATGCAAAAGAGTTAAGACTGAAACTACAACAGTGGAAATGCATCTGTCCGTCCTATCAAAAGACCAATGTTGTGTCTTTCGCAGTCTCTTTCAGACGAAAACATTAATATCCTGGCATTTTTTACTGGATTAATACAAATGTGTTTCTGTTTCATGTTGTTTTTTACTACTTTTTGACCTTATAAAGCCCTTTGATCAATTTCATTGTTTTGAAAAGTGCTTCATGGATAAAGTTGACTTGGCTTCTGCATACCTGCCAACATTTGACTTTGACGAAGTGGGACCTTACAATTACACCCAATTCTTTTAAAGAATGAAAAATAAGGAATTAGTGAATCAGCACGTTTTCTGAGACCCCAAAGCCAAAGGGAAAATATTAGTGGTGGCACTACATTCAAAGACTGTACAAATTTTGATGCTTCAATTTTTTTTTTTTTACTCACTTTGGTCCCCTTTTTCCACTGCATTATGAAGTACAATACCTCTGTGGGTTCAGGAAACATTCAAAAGATTTTTGAAGTGGGCTTACTAAGAGCAGAAAACACATATAATTACTTATTTTTTTTTATTTTGGACAGAATTCAGCCAAAAGAAACCATTTATTTTCTGCGAACTTTCAACAAGGGCATGAGAATCGGAACAATGTTGATGAAATTCCCCCATCTCTGCTCTGTTTCTGTCTCGTTCCTCACCCATGATAAATCCATTTCCTCTTGACAAACTGTAAATCTTAAGATCACGCCATTTGTTTTTCAGTTTTTAGATTGGGCAAATGATTTCTAGTTTTCATTCATTTAGGCTTGTGAACCTGCTGCAACCTGCCGGAGCAGGGATGCAGCCGAACAAAATCAGCGCACGGTGACTTATATAGTAACCAATCAGATCCTGATTGGAGCCAGACTGGAGTAATTTGGCAGTCAGGTGGGTCAGCTTTACTCTGCTCTTTCTGACATGCTTCTGAGTGTGACCTTTGACCCCTGAACCAATGACTCTCTGTAAAGAGCTTAAGGTCACCCACTTGAATCATTAACATCATTGATAATCTTAAGTGAAAGACAGATTTTTTTGTTAAAACATGTTTTAGGAGGTATTACAAAGTCAACATCTTCTTGGCCTTTTGAATTATTTGTGAAATATCAGAAGTGTTTGAGGCAAATTCAAGAACCTCTTCTTACTCTGCTGTTTTTTTTTTTCCATTAGTCATATTTGTAAAAATGTAGAAGAACCAAAACAATATTAGATGTCAAGAGGAAAATAAATCTGACGCCTGCATACGTGAACTCAGAAAGCAGAAAAACAAATTCAGACTCTTCATGTTTGGACAAACATTGGACGACTTGTTTGTTTGTCTGCTTCCCTCCTCGACTCTGTAATCTGGACTAACAGCATGTCTGGAGGTAAGGAGGGGGGAGGTCAGTGTCGGACGGAGAGGAGTGATGCTGATGAAGAACATCAAAGTGAAGAGGAGGAGGGAGGAGGAAGGGCAAAGAGAGGACAGAGATCAGGACGATGGAGGAGGAGGAGAGAAAGTACAGGTCAGGAGCAGCTCTGCAGTCCGAGCGTGACATGAAAACAACCGCTCTGAGCTAATTATCCTGTTTGAGACCTTATCACTGTCTGGCATGTGGGCTTCACCGTCTGCTGGACGGGAATCTTCACTCAGAGTAGTTACATTCAGATAAATCTCTCTCAGACACAATAGAGACTCTAAACAGTGATTCAGCTCGATGCAGAGAGCAAAGAGGCTTTTAAAATCTCACTGGAGGATTTCTTTTATCACAAATTCAATCTGAGAGCTCCTGCTTAGTCCAGCGTGTCCGTCCCACAGACAGTCAGCCAAACCCTCCAATCACACATAATGATTTCCATTTGTGAGCTGCAGGCGGATTGGAGGGAGCGTTCCTGTCTGAACACAAATCATCTCCCCAGACTGAGACTGAAAAAACCTTTAAGTCCTAAATTCAGCGATAACTGCTCTCCACTGCTCCTCTCTGAGCCAGAGGAAAGAGAAGTTTGTGGCCCGGTTACATCTCTGGAATATAAAAACACGCAGCTGTCGAAGCACGAAAAGAGGGTTTACTAAAAACTGTAAACAAGATCAGAAAGTACATGAAGCCTGATGGTTTCTGAAGCCACGGGCGCAGGACCAGAGGAGAGGAAAGAAAGGAGGAGAAGAGACAGAGGAAGGCAAAAGTGTGGATTAAACTATACAGGAAGAGGAAAGAGGTGAAAAAAAGTAGTACAAAGGAAAGAAACCAGAAAGGAGAAAGGTAAAAAGGAATGAAAAAAGCAAGATCGAGAAAAGATAGGGGTAAAACAGAAATAAATATAACAAAAAAGGGTTAAAGGAATGAAGAAAACAAAAAAGAAAGGATAGGAAGAAAGAAAGTGACAAAAAAAGTTGGGAAACAAGAAAAGGAGAGAAACTAAAACAAGAAAAGGAGAAGACGTAAAAAGTAAATGAAATAAAAAGAAACATCAAAGAAGAAAACAAACAAAAAATGAATAGAAAGGAAAGAGGGAGAAAGGAAAGGGATAGACAAAGAGGAATGGAAAAAAAAGGAGAGGAAGGAGAAAAAAGAAACAGTAAACAGGTGAAAGGAATGGAAAGAAAAAAATAAAAACAAAGAGGCACAAGCAAAAAGGAAAAGAAAGAAGCAAAAAAATAATCAGAAGAATTAAAAAGAAAAGGAATGAAGAGAAAAACACAAAGCAGCAAAAAAGTAAAGAAATGAAATGTGAAAAGGAAAGAAGAGAAACAAAAGAAAATAAGAAATAAAAAGGAAATCGGAAAAAATGAAATATACAAAACCAGAAAAGAACAGAACAAAAAGAACGAAAATAGAAGTTAGAAAAAGAATAAGCAAAAAGAAAATATAGGAAAGAAAGTAACAAAGAAAAGGAAAGAGATAGAAAGGAAAGGACAGAAAAGAAAAAAGGAAAGAGGAAGAGAAAAAGGAAAGAAATAAAAAGAGAAAATGGTTAAAAGGAAAGATTGAAAACCAGAAAAAGAAGAGATGAAAAAGAAAAAAATCTGAACAAGAACAAGGAAAAGGTAAAAAGAAATGAGAGAAACAAGCAAGGAGAAGAAAGAGGTGAAAATCCAAACAAAAGCAGAAGAGGAGTAAGAAATGAGAACAGGAGAGATAAAGGAGATAAAAAAGATGGGACAGTATGAGACAAGAGGAGGACAGAAGTTGAGAGAGAAATAGAAAGGCAAGAAGAAGAGGAGGCTGACAAGAAGAGAGGGAGAAGGATGAAAAGAGTCAAGAGGACGATAAAAAGGTAAAGGAGCAAGAGGAGTCAAAGGAAAGGTAAAAAGGAAAGGAGGAAACCAGATAAGATAAAAGAAGGAGGGAGAGAGCAGGAGACAAGATATAAACAAAAAAGGCAAAGGAAGAGAGGATATAAAGGTTAAATGAGGGGAGAGAAAAGAGGATGAAGAGAAGAGCGGAGATGTAAGAACAGGATAAGGAGAAGGATAAACTCAAGAGAGGTGAGGAAAAAAGAGATGACAGGAGGACATAAAAAGATGAAGAGAGGAGAGCTGGATGTAAATCTCATCATATCTCTGTTTCACACTCTGAACCTCTGCAGCAGAACATCTGTTGTGTTTGGACGCCGCTCCTTTCCCACTGCTCCTCTTTTTTCCTCCTCTCCTCCTCAGCTGACCTCCCCACAAACACCCTGAATCTCTCTCTGAAGAAAACTTTGATCCATCTCTTACATTTATCCTTGACCTGGGAGGAGGTGAAGAGGAGGCCCCGAGGCTGAAACACACACACACACTCAAAAAAAAAAAAAAAAAAAAGAGGCAGAAATGTTGGAGTTTGTCTGTGAGAAGCTGCTGCCCTGATGAAACCAGAGCTCTGGATCGTCACATTTTTCTCCAAACTCAACAGCGTCTGGCTGTAATGTGTGGTTATTATGGATCAGGGCTTTGCTGATTCAGAGATGATCTCATGCTCCTCTGGCACCAAATTATCTTCCCCTCGTCCTAAACAGCATCTCAGGTTCTTGTTTTTATGGACACAAGGAGCAGAGAAGAATTTACTGTCAGTCCAGTGAAAACATCTTTAGGCAGCAGAAGTAGGGCTTCAAGAAAACGCTGAAACACTGACAGTTCGCGGTCGGCTCAAGAATTTTATGTCAAGACTTTAGAGAGCTGACACAAAACTTCATTTCTTTATTCTTTATTTAATAAGGTGACTGATGCACCAACCTGTTAAGATGTTGAACATAAATGAAAACATGCTCTTACTGCTTGTGCTGCGCTCTCAGACAGAAAATGCTGAAGTGGAAATGCACTTTTACAGATAAAAACTGAAGATAAACGGTAGCCCAAATTAAATTTTGACAATGATTTTGAGGCATTATTTATGTTTTTCAGAAGCGATATTAATATTTTTTCTTATTATTTCAGCATGTGATGAGGCATTATTATGGAGGCCCATTATAATCAGTCAAAAGAATAAAAATGAAAAACCAAGCTTTGTTAAGAGGTTTTTTGTTTTTTTTTTTGCCAATTTTACGTCAAAATTTGAGATATTTCAGTCAAAATTCTGAGAAAAAGTCAGAGTTATGAAGAACGCCAAGTTCTGAGATACAAAGTCACACATTTGAACTGGCAAGTAAAATGTATCTGAAATAAAAAGTCGAAATTTTGAGATGAAAAAATTTGAATTTGAGGTAAAAAGTCCAAATTTTGGGATAAAAAGTTGAAATTGAATGAAAAAAAAAATCAAAAATTCTCAGATAAAAAGCTGAAGTTCTGGGATGATTGCAATATTTTAAGATTAGTCAAAATTATCAGGTCAAAGCTGAATTTTTTCGAGAAAACAAAGTTGAAATTTGCGATTTGAAAAGAAGGCACATAATTTTAAAGTTTAAATCGTGAGAAAAAATTCAAAATTTTGAGATAAAAGGTAAAAATTCTGTGATAGAGGCAGCATCATAAAATAAAAAGTTGAAATTTGAGTTTTGAATTTATATTTTGAGATTTAAAGTCAAACTATTGAGATTTAAAAGTTAAAATTTTGATTTGATATGGGTAAAAAAGCCGTCACAAAGCCAGTTTTATCATTTTTATGTTTTTGACCTGAAGAAAATGGGTATCTATATAATATTTAGGTTCAATTATCAACACTTTTTCTCTTTGGACAGAAAAGGAGTGTTAAAAATAAATGAGTTGAGTTATGAAGCGGCTTTGTCATCTTTGAGAATCCTTGGCTGTTTTTGCAGAATCTCTAAGATAGTCGGGTCACTCTATTATTGAAAAACTCATCTCCTGTGTAGTTTCACTCCTCCTGTATTTCCCCTCTGGATAATCTTCACCGTCTCCTCTGTCAGGATGCTTCCTGTCCTCCTGTCTGTCTCCAGCACCTTCCTAATCAGTTTCTTCACAGTTGTTTTTTGTCTCCTGACGGCCCCTCGCTCCTGCGCTCCTGTCAGGCATGTGGTCCAATAATAGCTCAGCCAGGTAGCTCAGCCATGTGGAATTTGACATTATGTACCGAGGGCACGCCGGGCCCCCAATGGGAGAGCGTGAGAGGACGGGAGACAGCCAGTGTCAGGGTTTCACAGAGCACAGTGTGTGTGAGTTTAAAGTATAGAGGTCTTATTGTCTCTGCTACAAAGCTGAGTTCTGAGAAGGTGATCTGATTCAGAAAGAGGCTTTTTTTCTTTAAGAGCTGATATAGAGTACAACAGGTCTGGGACTCAGGTTAAGCAGAAACAAACAGAAAGTACTAGGAGTGTAGAAATATGTTTGGGTTGTTTTTCAACGATTCACTTCAAGCTGACTTTAAAAACCTGTTTAATATCCTTTAAACATCTAAGTATCTTAAGAAAAGGTCCAATTCCATCCCTTAGTAATTTATGACAAAAGATTCACTTTCATTAAACAAGAACGTAATAATTTAGAAACAGTTTTATGGACCATGATTCAGAATCAGAATCAACTTTAATCCCCAGGTTTGCTTGAACAAACAAGGAATTTGTTATCGTATACTGTGCTCTCTTGTACGAGGTAGTGGTAAGGCATAAAAGATAAAATAGTAAAAATAAAAATTTGCATGAATTGTGTTATCAACAACTGTAAACACAAAAGAATCGCAAATAGAGAAGACTTGTATTTACAGGCTAAAAATATGATAATAGTGCAGTGGTGAGTGGTGCAAGGATGCAGATATTAAATGAGGAAGTTTAACAAATTGCAAAGTGGATTAAATAAAACGATAAGTTATTAAAAAAAAGAAAAAAAGAAAAAAAAAGTCCCATTTAAGTTGATTGATTCACATCTATACAAGTTGAATGTCTCCCACTTTGAGTAAATATAGAAGACACATAAGATTCAAGAAGAAAACTCAAAGTTTCCAAACATTTGCCAGGTGGGACACTGTTTCTAAAATAAATAAAAAAATGCATGCTAAACATAATTTTAAGTACCGCACGTCCACAGGCCAATGCTTTTTGTTTGGTATATAAATCAAATGTAGTTATATTGGAGATTATTTGATTATTTCCACTCAGATTCTAGGTGTGATATAAAAGCATAAATAGAGATTATTTATAGGTTTTAGATTTGGCTGCAGACTTTCTGATTTGAAATATTTACGTCCGATGCAAAAGGAAACTGTGAGAATGTTGTGTTTGAGTGTTTCCCTCAGGAAAGTAGATTGTAAGGGTTTATGAAATGTAAAAACTGTTGGCAGATTGTAACATGCTATCTGCTTTCATAACTCTCTGAGGCAGAGAAACAGCCAGCTGGAGTTTATCTGTCCACAGGAAACACACTGTTAAAGCCTCAAACATCATGTAGGTGTGTGTGTGTGTGTTTTCACGGCTATTCTTCCTTTATGCCTCGCAGATAAATCCTTTAATACAATCTGTAAAGTCACAGGTGTACCTTGTATCAAAGCAGTCAAGCCTGTAGTGAGATAAGTAGATAACAGACGAGCTTTACATGCATGAAGCATGGCTGTTACACACAAAACACTCCCACACTTCTCCTCATTCGCCCTCCCATCCCTCTTCTTCCTCCCTGGGCCGGCGGCTGCAGGGGAGGGGGGGCAGTGATTCATGAGGAATGTGTGTGAGCACCACATGTCTTTTCAGTTACATGTTTTCCACTCACACATGCACACAGATGCACACACACATGGTGACAGGTGCGACGCTGCAGGAGGGAGCGTGGCACTGAAGGAGGCCCTTGTTATTGTTGGCAGCAGGCTCTCAGCTGTGCCCTGTCGCACCACTGGAGGCTGTGTGGTCACCGGCTGATGTATGAGCCGCTGTATGGGAACAGACACACCATCGCATTCAGTCATTACGGCGTAACTGTGTGAGAGTGAGCGCAGACGCTCTCTGTGCTCTGTACAAGTGTCAGAAGAAAGTTCTGACCTCAATATGTCACCGTGCTCTGAATATTTAACCTATTTCATATCCAAAAGCAGTGCCTGGCATATGTGCAGGGGTCACAGCTCACAGTTGTACCAAACCACTGCAGTAGTTTTTTTGCATGTTAAACTTTGAGCTTTCTGCATCCTTCATGATATGGGTTTTTGTGAAAAAGTAATCTCTGTTTGAATGCAGGATCAGGGACTCAGGTATGAAAGTGTCTGAGTGATATTGACTCATCAACTGGCTTTGATTGCTACAAGAAAAACAATCAGAATGGAGAAAAAAGCAGATGGGACACAATTTGTATAATCACACCAAAGCCCTTATCATAGTAATCTGTCAAAGATTTCTTTATCTCAACAAATAGATGCAGTTGTGCCTAAAAGTTTACACCCCCTCCAGCAGAATTTTCTGATCTTTTGGCCTTTTCTCAGAAAATTTGAATGATAACGCATAAACATTTCTGTCACTCATGGTTAGAGGTTGGGTGAAGACATTTATTGTGTTCATTTTTTATACACACACACACTGATGACAAGCAGATAGATCACAGGTGAGGATGGTTACCTTGAGTAGACATTCAAACACATTTGTGTTCACTTTTGTGCATTTATCAGGACAAAACCACCAGAGTTGTGTAAACTTCTTAACAGGGTCATTTTTGAAGTTTCTGTTGTCATTATGATTTAAAAAGAGTAAACTATTTTTTTCAATAAATGTCTTCACCCAACCACTAATCATGAGTGATAGAAAGGATTTTGTGTTATCATTCATATTTTCTGAGAAACGGCCAAAAAATCAGAAATTCTGCTGGGGGTGTGAACTTTTGGGGACAACAACTGTACCTGAACTTCCTCTGAATTCAAAAAATTATTTTAAAACACATTGTCTTACTCAAGGAACAACGTGACGGGATGTGTACTTGAAATTTTACTGACCTGAATTATGATGTTGTTTTGAAAAACTGTTAATCAAGCAATGCTTTGTTGCTCTGTGCCTGCCCTTTTCTGATTCTCATTTAATAGTTTGAGCAAACAAAACTATGTCAGCGTTTAAGTACTGTGGAAAATTCGCAGATTGATTTCCTGTAATCAATATCTGTTGATGCCTTTTTGTTGTGGTTCCCGTGGTCATGTACCTTAGACAGTAAAATAAATGAAAAGTAGAGCAGCTATTCCCCATTCTGATTTTTGTTGTGGTGTGATTATACAAAGATGAAAATAAACAGAATAATGTTTTAAAGGTTAAAACTCAACATTTAAGAGGATATAAAAAATTGTCACAATATGAAAAGTGCTCTGAGAAGTCATTATACTGCCCCCGTATTTATGGGGTTGGAAAAAATATTGTCATGAATATAAGGTTTGGTAACTCATGCATAAACAAAAATAAAACAAAATATCAGATTAAAAACTGCAATAAGAAATTAGTAAACAGAATGGAGAATAGAGTAGACGTCTGATTTTATTGACAGTTAGTTTCCTTCCTTTTTGGATTTTTTTCAAATTTATATTTGTCTTCATCAGTTTTTGATGTTTGGTAAAAATGCGGAGTCCCTTTGAAGTAATTGCAGGAAAGGTGTTTCTTTTATAAGCTCATACCCCTGAAGCCAGAATAAAGCCTCAGTTTAATTTACTATCTGTTATGAAGTAAGAAATTGAACAGTTTATGTTGTAGACATATCTGAAGGGATGAATTTGCTTCTCATCTAGTCTGAACACATGGTTGCTCCTGATTGGTCCATAGATAAACCAACATTGAAGTCTTGGATGGAATTATTTTATCACTACCAGCAAAATACTTCTTTTATTCTCTTTTTAATCTACTGTTGTAAGATGTAGTTTCAATGGACACTGTAGGCAGAGAGGTGTGGCTATATGAAAAGTAAACAGCTTCTACTTTTAAAGAGACTTTGGCTTTTTAACTGTGCACTAACAATCCCAGCACAGTTTCATATTTAGTCCCTGTTTACAGCAGGCATTCATGAGCGTTTTTAGTGATTTATGAACAGCTGGGGAGCTCTGAGTACAGTCTGAGTGCACCACAGTAAATTAGAGATTCATATTGAGACAATGACACACTGAGATCCACATTCAGACGTGGTCTGGGTCACATGTGTCCACATTCTTTTAGTATCCTGTGCGTGAATGTTTCATGAACCACAGTGAAGGACCACCGCGGAATTAGACATCCTCTGCATGTGTGGCAGACTTACTCATTTCTGCACAAGTGGGGTCATTTAGAGTGCAAAAGAGTGAGCAGAGTGTAATGGAACAGTTTTCTTAGGAGCAAAGCAGAAGAAACTTGTGTAAAAAATGAAGTAGAGCTCTGAAAAACACTCAGTATAAATTAAACCAACTTCCACTTTGGGCAAACTGACCTTTGACACTTAAAGAATCCTGGAGTTTGAGCACAGTAAATATTGATATTTCAGTCATGTCATTGACAACTGGGCCCCTCTTTTTTTCTTTGTACTCAATATTGTCTACAGATGAAATTCAAATTGTTTCTCTGCTTCACATCCACACATTTTATTAAAAGCTAATTAGGTATGAAAATGTTGAAGAAACCAGGGAATAGAAGAATTTGACAACAACTGTGGAAGATCATTAAACACCAGCTTTACTGAAAGTAAATAATGAAGAATCATCAGAATAAGGTTGAGATGGGGTTGTGAACTTTTCAGATGACAGATACTTAAACTTAACCTCCACATGTGTGAGCGCATGTTTCTCCGTTCGTCTGTCGTTCGGGCTCTCAGGAGTGAGGGAGGTTGAGTCGGCGAGAACGAGGAGAGGACAGCAAACCTGTAAATGAGCCGATCTGTCAGAGGCTCTGACAGCCGTGTCCTTTGAGAGCAGGCATGTTAATAGAGGCATAAAAAATGTACACACTTTAATTTATATCATATGGAGATACCACAGTCGTTTACTTTCTGTGTCTGCGTGTTTAGCGTGTGAAACTGAGTCAGGTTGGAGCTTCATAAGAGCCGTCTGTGTACCAATTTTAGATGTGTCAGTTGATGACTTTGTGTGTGAGTGTGAGTGTGTGTAGGGGTGATTTTACAGTAGTCCCTTGGAGAGAAATGTGCACAAAAGTGTCCTCTTGGGAGCTAAATGCATGCTAAAGTACTTTCCTTTGAGCTAACTTGCACTTAAGAGCCCTCTTAGGAGCCAAAGAAAATTCTGAATGGGCTCCTGGTTGGCAAACTTTTCTAATCTGCTCCTTTGTCTGGTTAAAACATGATAAACTGCCCTCCTGAGAGCAAAAACACACTCAAGTGCCTTCTTGGGAGCAACAACATGTGCTTAAGTTCCCTTTTGGCAGCCATATCACACACTACAGTGCCCTGTTAGGAGCAAAATGCATCCCAAAGTGCCTTCTCCAGCACCAAAGCATGCACTTACATGTTCTCTTGGGAGCAAAAATGAGCTCAAGTGCCCTCGAAGGAGCCAAATGCTTCCTAAAAAGCATGCTTTGAAACCAAACTTGCATTAAAGAGCCTTCTTGGGAGCCAAAACACATGCTAACGTGCCCTGCTGGTTGACAAAATACACTGATCTGCCCCTGTGGCTGGTCCAGCCATGATAAACTGGCCTCCTTGGAACCAAAATACATACTTAAGTGCTCTTTTAGGAGCTGCAACATGTGCCTAGGTGACCTCTTGGGGGCAAAAAATTGTGCTGTATGTTCCTTTTTTTGGGCCCCTGCCCTTCAAAATGTCTGTGCAAGCCACTGGATCCAGTTACAAGATCAGTATCTTTATATCAGAGCACATCAAGTTGCATCAGTGTTCATTCACTTTGCTTATTCTGATGCTAAACACGGTGTCTTAGTTTCACCAGTAAAGGTTTACAGTGGAATTATTACACAGTAGAACTTGGTGACTTAAATATTTGCTGAACTTATTCAATTATGCTGATTCTGATTTTATCCTCATCAGTTGAGTGGTTGATGTTAATCTGAAGCTGTTTGAAGGCTCAAAATCACACTCTAGACCAAATCATTGGTAGAGCTCTGCCACAGCTTTTCAAATCCATCTTCTTGTTTTAGATTCAGATTCAGAATATTTATTGTACCCTTTGGTAAAATCCGTTTACAGTGAGTGAGTTTCCTCGTATTCGTATTGGATTGAAAACACACAGAACAACACAGGACAAGACAAAGTGACAGCAGTGCTCAGGCTAAAAGAACAGAGAGGAAAAAGGATGGCCTCAAGATACAAAGCAAGATTCATTCAAACGTCAGTGGGCAGGAGAGGCCTTGAAATAAGTAAAACCTTGAAACACCATCCAAATGATAAAAGAAGAGAAAATATGCCTTTCATAGAAAAGAGATGAAAGAAACAGTACAAGGAATAAAAACAGAGATTAAGATACAACTTCTCTCAGGACAAACATTTCAAACCCTTTGAAGCTGCTCTGTCCCGAAGGCTTGTCGCCTTTTAAATGTTTATTCCAAGACTTTAAGTCTCATTCCTGAAATGACGACAAAAACAGCACAAGATGAATCTTTTCCACGCTAGCAGGCAACGACATCTTGTTAGTTGTTTGGCCCCTTTTTCTCTCTCACTGCCCTCTGCAGGTCTGGCTGTGCACTACAATTACTTTTTTTTTGATATTTTTGGGGCTTTTTTTGCCTTTAATTGGATAGAGGAGGTCAGTGGATAGAGCAGGAAAGGGGGAGAGAGTGGGGAATGACGTGCGGGAAACAGGCCACAGGCGGGAATCGTACCCGGGCCACCCGCTGAGGGCAAGCCTCATGGTGCGCGGCCATTTCCACTAGGCCATCTGCGCCCCACTACAATTACTTTTATTCTTTCCTTGATAAATCACAAGCTTGATTTGGAGATATTTTTTTAAAAGACATGTCGAAGCTTTTTCTTTTTTAAGATGAACATATTCTTGGAATTATTTTTGGTGGGCTTTCATGCCTTGAAGTCATGCACAGAGTAAGAACACACAGAAAGAGCTAACATTTGATGGCGAATGGTCAAGAATGGAGTACTGAGACCTTTGCACACTTTCACATCTGAAAAAAGACGGCATGGCAGAAAATCTTCTTTGGGCAGTTCAGGTAGAAACACCAAACATGTCACAACACCCGACTATTACGTTCTCATATTGAGGACTTTATAGTAAATGCAGTTAAAGTAGACTCTCCTCTGGGATTATTTCCCCGGATACTCACTGCTAAGTTTCCAGAGCCGTGAAACATTAGGGACCAAACTGAGCCCGTACATTCCTGGCCCTGTGTGCTGGTTGCTGTCTGCAGCTGTGGGGCTGCTGGCTGGTTGATAAATGAACCAATAGCATCCAGGCTAAGTGATGAATGGACCAATAGAGGATGATGGATAACAGCAGAGGGAGCGGGAAAAGGGGGGAGAGAGGGAAGGAAGGGGGACGAGGAAGATCGTTTTAGGGAGGCACGAAACATGAATTTAGCAACAAGATGTTAAAATGGAGGGGGAGAGAGAGAGATAAAGCAAGGTAGAAGAGACAGGTGGAGAGAGAGTGTGTGGAGTGATAAGTGAGGGGAAAAGGAGTGAGAGTGGGGGGGGAGAACTGTGACAAAGTGTTAGAGAGGTGAGGAGAGCTGACAGAGGGAGGGAGGATTTATGAGCCAGCGGAAGAGGACAGAGAGAGAGAGAGGAGAGAAATAAAGACAGAGGCTAAGAAAATAAAGGAGAGAAGATTAACAGTCTGGAGTTTACAGTGCTAACGGCACCGTGGGGCTCACTGAAGCTAAATGCTAATATTGGCTCTGAATGCCCACACAGAAATGCTCAAGGGTGGAACGACTGATTAGACTGTCAGAACAGCTGCTATTTAGCTTAATAATGATGAAAATAATAGTAAGACATTTTATTCATAAAGACTCTTCTGAACCCTCAAAGACACTTTATAGATGAAAAAAAACTCAAATAATGATGCTTAATGTAGCGCTAAGGGTAACACTAGTGTCAACTGTATGAAGTGCATGTAGCCCTAAAGGCAGGGTATGCAGGAATTTCCGATGGGTTTTGTTTATTTGTTTACAAACAGCATCCGAACTCGTCTCCTCCTCCGTGGCTCAGCGTCAGCAGCTGCACATGCTCACTGCCTCCTACTGTAGCTAATAGCATGGCTAACAGTTGTTGCTTTGTAAACACACCATAGATGGTAAAAATCAGCCCTGTAAGAAACTGAAGCATGGCGTGAGAGAAACTCAAGAGCCGTATTATATACATATTACACCTTTATACATATTGTATCATTCTTTCTGTGTTACAGCCACTATTATAGTCGCTCAGGTTAGCTTCTCTCACTCAATATCATCAATACACAAAGTTACATGCACGCTGGGTGAGCTGTGATTGAAAAAAACAATAACAGAACAGGTGTGGTAGGGGGTCTACAAGGGGGTGAAGCAAACACAGACACTGACACACAAGTGTAGAGATCCAGAGATGGAGAGAGCAGGATTATTCCTGTAAAAACTAATATTTTTCTTTTTAGGAAATTCTGTATACCCTATCTTTAAAGCACAACTCCTTTTTTATTTTTTGTTTTTTTGGTGGTGGGGGGCATGTATGTGTGACTCCAGTTAGATGAGAACTCTAAAACATAATCTGGACTAGAACTGTGGCAAAGAATGACTCTAGAATGTATCTTCCACAAATCTAGAAACAGGAGCTAAGAAAAATTATTCCAAGAATAGAACTCTAGGCAAGAACCATAGCATAGAACTAGAAAAAAAGGCTTAGGGTTAGGTTTAAATTGCTTGTAACAAGTGAAAAAAAAATCTGCCAATGGGATAAGAAAAAGTTTCTTGTATCAAGACATCTTTCTAATTTCAAGAAGCTTTACAACAAATTTGTCTTATCCCATTGGCAGATTTTTTTTACTTGTTAAAAGCAATTCAGACCTCATTGAAATTATCAGTATTTTATATTATTATATTAATTATATTATTATTATATTATTATTATATTATAACTAAAAACTTGAAATAAGACATTTTTTCATCATCTGGTGAATGTGGCTCAAATCAAGAAAAAAAAAAGAATTTTTACAACAAATAAGACATAATGACTTGCTTAGATTTCAGTTTTTACAGTGCTGCTGTGGCGTAAAGATGGCTCATGCATACCGTTAGTTGGTAGTTCATGTACAGAGGCTTTAGTCCTTGTTGCACTGGCTGCAGTCGATGAAATTCAACCCTTGCCATCCCACATTTCCTATCAAAACAAGGCAAGAAAAAAATGGATTAAGTCTTTGGCACCACAAAACTTGAAGTCTGAGGTTTGATTTTGTGTTCATTTCTAGTCACGATACATAAACTTTCATCTTGAATTTGTTTAACAGGTTCCTTTTTTAAGGCAACAGCAGATCCAAACACTGGCTGTGATTCTAACTTTGATTCTAACTTAGATTCAAACTTTGGATTAAGTGATAAAAATAAACACATTCACACCACAGTGCAACAAAAGCACAGTCAACAGCAGCACATGCAAACATTTAGAGGCACAAGAAGGCAAGTTTTCTCATCAACGACTGATTTTAATTCTGCAGAAGACACCAAGTAACACAGTGTGTTTGTGTATAAATATGACTTCAAACAACAGGTGGAGCTTTTTAAACCCATGCCAGCCAGTCTCCAGGTAACTGCATCAGGTGTGTGATTTTTTTTTTTTTACCACATTTGTATGAGAAGGTTCTGGATAGTTAAGACTTTTGTCGTGTTGATTATTGGACTTACATAAGCTTTTCATACACAGAAGTGTTAGAAAATGAATCAACAAATCCAGCTGAAAACAACACATGGACAAAAAAAAGGGACAGAGTTCTGAAGATGCATTGTGTTTTTAACCCAAGTTTGTATTTTTGAATTCTTGTACAAACCTCTGTAACAAACATGCTGCAAAGAAAAATAACAAACCACAGCAGAAAAACTAACCTGGCAACCCTGAGAACCCATTATCACAAACACAAAAAGCCCATTTTTCTCTTCCCTGGGACTCAAACCGTAAACAAACCAATGAAAGGCCATGTAAAAGTGTGAGGTGATTATGTGAAAAGAACGCTTGATGAGAGATTAAGTCCTCGTCCCATCTCGTCATCAAAACATTGGAGGAGACGGGGCATATTTTCAGGTCTCTTGCAGATGTGTGCACACGTTTTCATGCGAATCAAAACCCTCCTGATGCAGCCGACACTGGCAAGTCAGAACTGAGCCGCCGGTGTGAAGTCTGCTACCAAGACGACTGATATCAGTAACAGCTACAGGGTGCAACTTCGTGCCACAAAGGGCTCCATAACCTGTGGCAACTTGGCAAGCAACTTGTAAGGCAGTCATGCAGGTTGCTCTCCAAACAGCTCTGTCAACACTGCACAACAAAGGAAGACTGATTAAAGTTAGTGGGCTGTCTGCACACCTGTTCATGCTCTGATATCAAAAAGAATCTCCTGTTTCCTTTCACGGGCCCGACGTCTTTCAGAGTCTGTGGGAGTCATTAGGAGGAAGCTGAATGGATGCTTCGTACACACAGCTGAGTGATCTTTCCCGCTGTTTGAAGTGAGCTGATGGAGAACATGTGGGTCAGTTTCCACCTCCTGGAGTTTCATACTCGTACCTTCAAACAGAATCTGTGAGTGAGCTCGGAGAAACAGAGGAGGAGGAGGAGGAGCAGGAAGGAGATGAAGAGGCAACAGAAGAGGATGAGACACTGAGAGTGAGGAGGTGGAAGAATCATAACAAGGAAAATGACGTCAGAAGTAAAAATACATCCCATGAGGAGGAGGAGAAGTGTTTTTGTCAACTGTGTCTACACATACCTCAAGATAGAGTGACACCTTTTACCAGGGTGTGGAGGAGTCAGAAGTGGAGAATCAAGTTATATTTCAATATCATCATAACCTTTAAAAAAAACTTCTCCTGAACAGAGTGTATTCGTTAAACTGTCTTATAAGCTTTCAATATTGATAGTGACCCATTTCAATGATGTTTATCATGCAAAGCTTTCACCTGGATGTGTTAAATACTTGATCATTTGATCGGCCAAACCTTGAGTATCATTCATAATTTTCCAAATTGAAAGAGTGATTCTGCTGGCATCCTGAACATACCTGTCATTTGATATTAGTCTGTAGAAAAATGTCCAGCACATTCACAGTCTCTTAACTCTCTGATGCATGAATTATGAAAGTCAGGGTCAGAATTTTTCTCTTGAGTGTTTTTATTTGTCTTAAGGCATGAAAAAAAAGTCCCCCCCCCATATATTTTAAAACTGAGCATTCAACATAAAACAGTGTGAACTTAATGTAAATATGACTTATTTTTTTGTTTGACTTATTGTCTTATTTTCCCTGTTTTTTGTTATTTCATGAATAATCTTTTCATTAATGCTTTGCAAGACATTTTAATTCTCTTTCATCCATTTTAGCACTGAATAATTAATAGTTTATAAGCTTTTTCACCCTCAAAAGTTTGTCTATAACATTTAAATATATATATATATATATCTGTATATATGTTTGGAAAAAGAATTGAAAACGTTTTTTCAGTCCCTAAGAAGAATAAAAATATCCTGAAACAGGCTAATATGAATCTCCACCACATGAACCATTGAATTTAGGAGTAAATAACTTTTAAATAGGTGTCCACTGTAGTGACCACTATGCACCATGGGGTTAATTTACTTCTTCATGATGACAATTTGGTCAAAATATTGGCTGAGAACAACATTTTCTAACTTGTTAAAATGTCAGTTGTCGAGTGTTAAGTTCACGGCACGCTTTTTATCTCAGTCCCCCTTCAGAAAAAGTTACATGACTTTATTTGTACCCATAGATGGACTTGTTTTACAACAAGATGATGATGACTTCCACTTTGATTTTTAGTTACAAAACCCTACACCCCCCCTCCCCCAATAAATAAATAAATAAATAAATAAAAACAAAAAACAAACATACAAAAAGCAGGATAAAACAAAACAGAATTGACACACTATACAAACAAAAACATGATTGATATCTCTCTTGTTCCTTCAAACAAATAAAATGGTCTGAAAACTTCACTTTACCCTCTGATGTATTTCCCACCTTTGTGATTATTGTCCCCATCTTCTTTATTCCCACTGGTGCTCCATCACTTTGAGTATCCTACATAAAGTTTGTGTCCCTTTGACTTGTCCTCCAGTGTTGCTGTGATTTTGTTTCAAAAATCAAAATCAAGATTTTCAAGTGTGAACTCTTCTGTTATTGTTATCAATCTGTAATTTTTAGGCTCAGAAAATGATGTACATTATTATCTCCCAGAAGAGTCTGATTGTGACAACTCAATATTTTTAGAGTGGAGTGATTGAAAGGGAAAAAACAAAAACTAAACTTTCACCAAACCGAATGGATGCCTCATGTTACTGTAACCAAAGGGCTGTGATGTCTTCAGAAACATGCACTGTAAAAGAAAAAGAAAAAAAAAAGACGAACCTGGCACCACTTAAAGGCGAGGAGCAGCCTCGTCTATTAGAGCAGAAAAAAGCAAAACAGAGCCATTACCCAACTTCTCTCAGGGGTTGCCACGCTGCTGTCAGTGTAATGAGAAGAAAACAAACAGTAACTGTAGCCCTGTGTGTGTGTGTGTGTGTGTGTGTGAGAGAAAGAGTTTTTTGGTGTGTGTGTGTGTGTGCGCAGACATACTATAAGCTTGTGTGAATCTGCAGCACTCTCTTGTCTGCTATCAGTGGCAGTCACTTAGAGAGTGTGTGAGTGTGAGTCAGTGTGTTTACTGTTTTCACAGATGGAGCGCTGACACTGTCTGGATAACTGAGATAAATGACTCGCACTGCGGCTCAGCAGATGGGAAAATCACCCAGACACTCACACACACATACACACACACACGCATATATATTGTGTGTTAAAAAGAAAAATGCTGCAATTCGTTAAATTTTGCACAGAAAAAGAAGAAGCAGGAAAAGTTGCTCCTCACCCTTTGCAGATCTCTGATGTAATCCTGCACACACAGATCTACACAAATGAAAGTTTAAACATGCAGAAACTAAGAAGAAATAACTCAAAGTTTTCAAACAAGTTAAGGGTGAGATTTCCTGAAATATGCATCGCTGCTCGTCGTTGATCTTGCCGTTTATGAATGACAGTTAAAGGTTAATGTTGTCTAAAAGAAACTAACACAGCAGGTGTGTTTCAGTCTGCTGCTGTGAGGCTGCAGCTGCTTCATCATGTTTCCTCTCTTCTGGTCTGCAGCCTGCATCCTTGAACCTCTGGACAAATACTGCCCCCTTGTGGACAGAGACACCTCAGTTGGAGAAGGCAAAGTGAGCTCCAGCATTAAAGGCGATTCTTTTTTCAGTCAGTAATGTTCAGAAGAGGCTCCATAACAGGACAATGCCAATTGGATAAGACAAATTCGCCCGGGAAATTTCTTGAAATTAGAAAGATGTCTTAAAACAAGAATCTTTTATCTTATCCCATTGGCAGATTTTTTTTTTACTTGTTACAAGCAATTGATGCCTCATTTTTGTCTTTAAAAAACTTGAAATGAGACATTTTTATGACCTTGTCTAGTAAATGTGACTCAAATCAAGAATAGTAAGACAAATTTTACTAAAAATAAGACATAATGACTTGCTTAGATTTCAGTTTTTGCAGTGCACAAGAGTGAGAACGTGATCAGTTTATACTGATGACCCCTTACTAAACAGCCTCTGATAACAGTGTATGTGGTGTGAATGGGTCAATGTGACTATTTACACACCATAGAACAAACAGTAACAACGTGGAATTTATTTTTCAATCATATGAACTTCCGGGTCAGTTTATCAGTGTGTGTAAATTTATTACATTCCTCATTCCTTTCATAACTCATACTTGACTAAACAAGGAGGAGAAATCATTTCTGGTCCTTCACCCTCATTCAGGACTTTTATCTAGGACTCTTTGCTGTGACTCTCTCTTGAACCGCCTCTTATCCAACTGTAATATTTATGTTCTAAATAGTCCTTTTATTTCCACTGGGCTGATAAATTCCAGAAAATCTGCTCATCAGAAGCTAAAACCTCCAAACATGTAGCTTGTGATGCAGTAGGATGATCCCTTTAGGTTAATGAGGCATATTTCATAACGTTCAGAGGTCAAAGGACAGCACACACACCAGCACACACTCTTATCAAAACACATTTGAAATATAATTTATTGCACATTTAAAGATCAACATAAAGTGGCACGATACCCATTTCAATCCTGTTACATTTGAAACAAAAGAAGTCCTTACAAAAAACGCTCACACCTTCTGTTTATGATTCTGACTTTAGAACAAAATGGCCGTGAAGTTGCAGGAATGCCAGACCCAAACTGCATAGATTCATAAAAAAATAACGTGAAAGAAAAAAAAAAAAAAAAGAGAGACTGAGACACTTTGTTTCTATGGCACAGGAAATCCAATCAGACCTTGGCGTTACTCAGGCTGTCACGAGCCCGTCAAACTTCCACTTTGTCCACGGTGACTCACAGACGGCTCGCTGCGTCACCACAAACAGGGTAATTCTCATTCTAAAAGAGGAAAGCATCAAAAGAAGTTCCTGGAAATCTTCAAAACGTCAAGTCCAATTTCAAAAATTGTCTTTTGCAGAAATGATTCAAACTTCTTTATGAGTCCAATACTAAAAATCAAAACTCACAGCCCTGTTTACAGAAGCATCTTATCGTTCAAACGTTTTGGAGGCAGGCGTGCGTCGTTTAAAAAAACCTCAACGTGGAGGAGCGATAAAAGAAAAGCTACACAAAAACAAAAGTACATGATCGTCACAGTCATCTGATACTATTTACATCTTTGTCCTCATTTTTCCTTTCACACCAAAACCCTTTTTATTCAGGTTCTCAAATTGTCCACATCTTTGATTAAATTAGCCACCAGAGTTCACATTAGGGTTTATTTTTACGGCGTTTTTGGGCACGAATCGTTTCTCTAATGGCTGCATGGCTCATACATTTTATTACTGGTCTTATTGTGTTCGTAAGTAACAATCTAGATCTACTGTTGCTGCATCGACTACTTCATAAACTAACCCAGCGTGATATGTGTGACACCCAACATAAATACCTGCCATTTCAAAGTGGCGTACATGATACAAAAACCAACTCTAAAGAGCTACAGTATGTACAGTATGACAGCAGTGGGTTAAGAGATATAGATTAAAAAAATTCAGTATATGTTGATGGTATAAAAGTCCGGTTATGATGCCCTTCTACTTGCCTGAACCTTGAGTAAAGTAAACATACACGTGTAGATGTACAGTACAGCATAAATACAAACCCAGCCAATGGTCAAGAGAAGAACGGCACAAAAGCATGCTAACTGGTCTTAAATGAACTCTCATAGTAAAGTCATAAACACAGTTTTAGAAGGGTTACCTGATCAGAGGTGGACAGTTTCGTTAGGGCCGCCTGGTTGCATATTTTTATGGACACATGGATGAAATCTGCAACAGGTTTACTCATGTGTCTCTACTCATGAGACGTTTACAGGGAGACGATGCAGGTTTATTAAGCGTGAAAACCCTGCAGTAATAAAACATTATATACATGGACAGCAGTGATTGAATCTGATTTATTTGGCACACAACAAAGAAGGCTTTTACACTCTCTCCAGTCTTGACTTGGATATGAGATCAGTTTGGTTGCCTCTTAGTGGGTCACATGAATGTTTGATGGAAGTTATGCCTCTGAGGAGGAAACCGTTAAATCGCTCTAACTTAAGTGTGCCGGTTTCCTGTTAGAATCAGGGTCGCCCGGAAGAAGTCACCTGCATCGATATTTCTGATAGTCGAGGATGGATTCGTCTGATTGTGTGTGAAGAAATACAGCGAGAGAGGAGTAATGTAGAGAAGGCCTTGAGTTTTTAATCGATTAACTGTGTTTTCAGTGTTACAGGATGAGCCTGCTGAGTGTTTTTACCTCAGGTTCCTTCAGGAGAGACTGAGGGCCTCTGCTACCGAACAAAAACCTTCGATTAGATTTTGTCCCAGTAAACATAAATCATGATGCAAAGTTCCTAAGCTGAGTTTTTTGGAGACACTTTGAAGAAGAAGCAGCACTTGAGAAAAAACTGAGGGAAAGTTACTGAAAGCCGGACGAGAGGCAGAAGGGACATAAAGGACATTTGGAGAGGAGACAGATATGATTTCTGGCGGCGCTCCTCTGTGGGCGGAGAAAGGTATCAGGCGAGGGTGAAGAGACACGACAGAAGAGGGAAAGAGGGAAGGTTTCTTAAATGTCTCGCTGAAATCTCCTCCCCTGACCTTCTCTCTTCATCCGGAGGTTTATTATCTCCTCTCCATCCGTCTGAACATCCTGATTGAGCTCCTCCCACAGCAGTCGCACCTCTCAGGAACATTTACCCGCAAATGTATAATTCCCCCCAGTCAAATCAGAGCCAGAGTCAGTCCAGCAGGAGTCCCTCCTTCACTGCCTGGAGTCTCACTCCTGCAGGGAAACTGTGAGTAAACAGTGAGTGCTTGCAGAAAAGGAGGATCTCCAGGTTCTTCTGTAGCAGTTCCTTTATGGCACATGATCGCTTCTACAGTTCTCTGATTTACTCCCACAGAAGAACCTGGAGTTCCTCTCCAGAGAGTTTCACAGGCTCAGATCCCCCTGCAGGTTCTCCTCTGAGGTCATTTAGTGCAGATTGTTCTGTGTAGAGGTTCCCCCCCTCCCCAGGTTTGGTTCAGTGTGGTTCTATAGGTTCTCCCCCGGCTGATACTGGGGTTCTGTGGAGGTGAAGTAGTCCTCTAGGAAGCCCTGCAGGTACTCAAACGTCGGTCTCTCCTCCGGGTCTTTCCTCCAGCAGGAGAGCATGAGCTCGTGTAAGGAGCTGGGGCACTCGGCTGGGCAGGGCATCCTGTAGCCGCGCTCCACCTGGTCCAGCACCTCACGGTTAACCATACCTGAACACAGACACAGGATGTTAGATTCAGGCAAGGTAGAAATCATTTTAATTTAGTACTGCAACTCTGATGACAGTATTTACTCTATATCTTCTTTGCTGCTGTCACTGCACCATATTTTTAAATTATGTTTCTTGATTCCAGAGCTCAGACTTGTGACTTCCAGGCTTTCTAAAAGTTTAAATCCTCATGATATGCTGGCTTGCTGCTTTCAGATAAATACTTTCCTGCTTGTTGCTTGAGGTTCTCTGACAAGATCTGACAAAATTTTACATAAATGAAACCCCTTCAAACTTCTGTAGGACTTCTTATTTGTACCATATGATTTGAACTCCTTCTGGTTTTTCTGTGTCATTTTTATATTTTCTTCATTTTTAATTTGAATCTGAATTTTGCATTGTCTATATATTGCTGTTGTTTTTCCATTTGTGGAGCAACTGTACATATTTATTTAGACAAGTACTGTATAAGTACAGTTGCCATAACTAAATAGTGACAGTCATGTGAAGGTCATTAAAAAGTCATACAAGAATAAAGAAATAAAAGAACGAATTGTCAGTTGTTGCATTTCGTTACACTTCTTTGCAAAATTAACGTGATGTTTCTGAAACTTTCAGTTAAGTATATTTGTGCCTTGCTGATCTCTCCATTACAACTAGAATTGTGCTTGCGTCTCTTGTGCTACAAGTTTCAATTTGTGGAAGACAGATGGAGGGCTGTATCTGGCGGTAACCATGGATATCACAAATATTTAAAGAGCCAGAACCGTCATTTTGTTGGGTCTTACTGTTGTTGCTGATGTTGTCAACAGACTGAGGCAGAGGGTGTTTAAATATGAACGCCAGAGTCTGGATGTGTGGCAGCGGCCACATACTAGAGACTTCTGGGAGGAAAAGTTCGTGGCTGAAGAGGTCACGAAGGCGCAAGTTGTTTATGTCTAGGGACACGTTTTTGGGAAGGTGTCACCATTGCACTTCTACAATAACCTTCAGTATTGAAACTTCAGGAAAACCACCTCGTGAGTGCATAAAAATTTTTCATGGAAATTTGCGATGTTTGTAAAAAAGTTAGTGCTTCCATTACCATTTTTATTTTTGCAGCATTTAGTTTTGTGCATTCTAGGTGTAAGAGAAACACAGCAGGCGTAAAAAGGGAGAAACATCTTTGTCTCATGGAAACATGAGCAAAGATTTGGGAATGCCGGATGCCTTTGGAGTGCTTTGATATTTCTTAAAGAGACAGTAGTTTGGATGGAGCATTTCAGACAGGCTTTTCAAGAACACAGTCTTTTAAAACTACTACGAATCTATCAGCAGCACATGATAAAGTCTGAACATGAGCCTATTGTTCCATCTTCAAAGGATCTGCAGGAGTCTTACCTGGATAAGGGACTCTGCCTTTAGTTGCCAGCTCTGTGAGCAGAACACCAAAGGACCAGACGTCAGACTTGATGGTGAATCGACCGTACAAAGCGGCCTCTGGTGCTGTCCACTTGATCGGGAACTTCGCGCCTGAAGAACCAAAAGATAAGATATAAGTGAGTAAATTATATAAAACCCAAACTGTGTCACAAAAAAACACAATAGGTTTGGAAATGCTGACATCACACTGAGCTTGGTTAAAAAAAAAAAAGATTCAATCATGGAAAGAGGAAGTGTGGGCTCACCCTGCCTCGCTGTGTACTCGTTGTCTTCGATGAGTCTTGCCAGACCAAAATCAGCCACTTTACACACCAGACTGTCTCCCACCAGGATGTTTGCAGCACGCAGGTCTCTGTGGACGTAGTTCATCCTCTCCACGTAGGCCATGCCTGCTGCAATCTGCAGGAAGGGAGGAAGAGAGAACAGAATTTTTACAAAAATACAGAAGCAGGCATCTTTGTGTGCATGTGGGTGAGCTGCTGTGAGTAATGTTACCTGAGCGGCCATGTCGACCAGCTGAGGGAGACGAAGCATCTTTCCTGCATCTCCTTTGAGGAAGTCCAGTAAACTACCTGTGAGTGCAGGGTTAACATGAAAAATCAATGTTCAAGAGGGACAGATAAAATAATGTGAAACTTTTGAAATAGTTTAAGAGACTTTGAGGAGAATTCATTTGAAGTGGATTGCAAGAACACCCTTCGGCCAGGGCTTGCATAAACTGTATCGATGTATGTGTATGGAAAGTGAAAGTGGATCAGATTTTCTTTTCAACACCACTTTTCTTTGTTCAAGACAAGTTTTTACCAGATTCAACAAGACCCGGTAAAGTAATCATCAACAGCTACACAGGGTTGCTCGTTAAAACACAACAATAAAAAAACTTTATGAGCTTGTACCATAGTTTGGTAGCCGGCAACATTTAGTGCTACTCACAGCTTGGTGCTCTGAGACATGTCAGTACTGTGTAACATAAGTGAATCCTGGTTCTGTCCTACCAGTGCTCATCTACCAAGCAGCAGCTTAACCAGTGTTTTAGCCTTTAACTGGTGCTCTTTGACACTCCTGTTTACCTTTATTTGCTCTTTTGTCCCTTTTCTGTCAGACAGTCCAACTCTTGTTTTCATTATTACGACTTGATAAATGACAGAAATTGTTTTCAGCAGAGAAAAAACTCAGACCACTCTTCTCACTGCTAAACTACGTCAGCTGGTGTGGCATTGTCACAGAGACTTTGGCGTGCCATAAATCAGTCCAGTCCTTATTATGAAGCTAGGTATTATGAAGGCATTTGTGACCTATTTTAGGGCTCATTTCAAATTATGGATTATTCAGCCATATATCTAGAGATGAGACTTTTTCAAGATCACTTTGAAAGTCCCCACAATCCCTTTAAACACCCTAACTCATAAGATATCCAGAACTTTGTTTACAAATCATCACTTTTTGATACTTTGTTAGTGGAACAGAAGCAGGGAAATACTCAGTACTGCTAACAGTCTGTCTCTTGTGTTACCTTGGCTCATATATTCAGTCACGATGTATATCGGCTCCTCTGACACGACGGCGTACAGCTGCACCAGTTTCTCGTGCCTCAGCTTCTTCATGACCTGAGCTTCCTGTAGAAACGCTTCTGGAGACATGGTGCCCGGTTTCAGGGTTTTAATGGCTACCCGTGTTGTACCGTTCCACGTGCCTGTAGGAGAAATAACAGGATTGTATCACTTAACATGCAGTGCACAAGATTCATGACCTGATATGAGGCAGACACAAGATCTAGTTTGACATCAGCAAAAACTTGATTCCCAGCTTCAGCTCTGCGCCCCAAAGACACCACTGATAAAAGTTTAACTGATTCAAATGTTGTGCTTTTGAGGTGTAATGAAGCTAACAGACATGGAGGAAGGGTAAAAAGCTGTTTTGTGGCTCTTACCCATCCAGACTTCTCCAAAGCAGCCCTGTCCCAGTTTCAGATCGAGGCGAAGGGACTCTCTGGGAATCTCCCAGGCGTCTCTGGCCAGTCCCTGGGTCTGAGGTTTGGCCACGGGACACACATCTGTGAGAGCATGGCACAGACCATCAGAGTGCTCTGAAAGACAAGAAAGCAAAGGATCAGTGTAAAAGCAGCGGTTATATCAGGTCTGTTGTGTTTTCCTCCACCATTAGAGGGCAGCTGCACTCACTGCGGTAGTGGAAGACGAGCTGCTGCAGGCTGGTGAACTGGGTGCGGGAGGTGATGTAGAAACCTCCGCTGTCCAGCTTCCTGATCTTGTAATGTTTCACATTCAGGCCTTTGGTGTTGTCGTAATCCAGCACTGACAGGCAGTATGCCCCTGTGAGTGAGACAGAGCAGCAGACAGACAGGTTAGAGCAGTAAAAACCAGCAGGCAGATCTGGGCCTGTGTGACAGCTGCTCTGTGGAGTTTCCTAACACTGCAGCTGTGCCGGGTGAGTCCCTGTTGGCCCCTCAAAGGGCCCTTGAAATGCAACTGTGCCTTTCTGTCCTTGCCTCTGGCCCACAGCTGAGCGCAGTTTGATCTTACGTCGACAAACACGAATCATTTCAGGTTTGTTTTGTTCAGCTATCTTAGGAGGAAACAAAGGACAGGGAACAAAACATGATTACGGGGTGGAAAGTAACAACAGAAATTACGTATTTAAGACCCTAAAAGTAGGTTCAAAGGAATGAGCTGAGTTTGCAAACCTTAGCTCCACAGGGAGGATGTAACAGTGGAGGGAAATTAAAAATCAATCCCTTTGATCTGGAGTTTTGCTGACCGGTCTTCACACTGACTTCAGACAGAAAACCTTTTCTTTTTAAAGCTATATTTTTGGCTTTATTGGATAGGAAAGCTGAAGAGAGGCCAGAAGAATAGAAGGGGGAGACGTGCAGCAAATGGTCAAGGTTGGAAGTGGAACAAGCAAATAATGAAGACTGATAGCCAATGTGTACGGAGTGCGTACTTCAATTTCTTGGACAACATGCTCTGAAATATGGGATCACTTATTAAAAAATACAGGAAAAGCTTCATCAAAATGAGTTAGTGTCCATTTGCTATGCTGTTATACCTAAATTAAAGTTTCCTGTAGGATAATTTCAAATGTTGCTCAGGTTTAAACTGTAAAAAGTGGCTCAATTTACCAACTGGCTTGGCTCAACTCACTAGTAAGCTAGGACAAATTGAGTAACATGACAACTTTTTTTTTAAAGGAAATCATGTTTTCATTACTTTTTGTCATGTATGCATTCTTAGAATTGACATTGATAAAGAAAATCCTGAAATAAAAGTTAATATTTATGTTTAACCTATGCATCATTTTCCTTATCTGTCCCCTATACACACTTTTGACTGCTTGTTGGATACAAAACATTAAAGAAAACACTCCAGTTTTTGACGTGAGACTGGCCATAGATGTTTGAAAACTTGCATTTCTCCTTAACTTGTGTTTCAGTTGGTGCAGGATTTAAGACCCCTGCTCTATATGTTGATAAATATGATAAAATATGGATGGAAATAGGTTTGAAATTTGTTTTTCTGATCTAAGCTGTGTTAAAATAATCAAATGTATCACGAACAGTCCAAGATGATTTACTCTCTGTGCAACATAAGAGCAGCATGCTTCTGCTCCTCTGTGTCAAACTCTGACATCTAATACAAACGCAGCCAGAGGCCAATACACCTCCTGCCAGAGCTCCTCCCACTCTCCCTGATCCTCCCCCTTCCCTATAAGTCTCCCCCTCTTCATGCTTCTCCTCCCTTCTCTCAGCATGTGTGTGAGTGTGTGTGTGAGTGAAGAACAGAGACTTATAGCCACAGGGAAATCCAGCACCCTCCTAAGTTGACCTAGTTCTAGCAGAGTGATTCACCCCTATCCATTCACCAGCTCCACTCCACTCCACTGTGCTCTTTTCCCATTTCTCCCCCCACTTCCTCCAAAACAACCCCCTGAAGAGCCTGCCTACGTCACAGGGACCAGATCAGACAGCAGAGTTCCAGAGATCTAGATATAGAGCCACGGGCCTGCGTGAAAGTTAACAAATGACTTAATTACGAGCTCCTTCATCTTTCAGTTTGAGTCCCTAAAGAGCGACTTAATTCAAAGTGAGTTGGTACTTGCTGTGCGGAGAAAACTCCGGGGACACGTCGGAAACGTCATCACCTCCTTTTTTCACACATTTCAGAAACCCGGCAAGCGCAAAAATAAAAAAGCTTTTATGTTTCGTGTTTTCTAGTCAGGATTTTGTCTGACTAGAAAACACGCAGCTCCTGACATGACGGTGAACTTTTAGGAGGCGCAGCTTGACGGCTCTGTCACTCTCTGTCTATCAGATTATAATATTTGCTTATTTTGAGCTTGGTTTGTCACGGTGGGTACAAAATATTTGGATGCAACTCTGCTACTTTTAGATTTCTTTTTCCCCACTTCTCTCCCCAATTATATTTTCACTCTGACACTTGTATAAACTGTCACTAACTTATGAAAAGTTCCTGTTTAATATTAAATTTTTTCTAAGCTCAGGTCAACAACTTCAAACTGCTTGTTTTGTTAACGGGAATTAATAAATAAAATGTATTTAAATTTCAGAACCTGGGTAAGACTCTTTTTGTCCTTTTGCCTTTGTACTCTAGAAATGAGGCACCTGTTCAGCTTTGCAACCAAGCATGTTTCCTGTCTCTTTCCAGGAACTCTTTGTAATGTAGGACATGTTTTCTAATGAAAACCCCCGAATACGGGGACTTCCAGTCAGTTTTGTAATGAAATGTAGTGCAAAAACTTCCTTACTGTACTTAAATATACTTTCATAAATCTGTAATTTACTTCTCTATTCATTTTTCAGACAACTTTTACCTTTGCTCCACCACAGGAAGTTACTTTTGATACTAAAGTAAACTAAATATCAGGTACTTTAGGACTTTGACTTTATCCTAAAGATGACTTTAACTTCTACCAAAGTCTTTTACTGGTGAGACACTTGTACTTTCAAAAGTACTTTATACAAGACCACTCCCATTAAATCTACACCTTTGAAAATTTAACGGACTTTTTGGGTGTTGCTACGTTAAAAATTGCTTTGCAGAAAAGGTCAGTCTTATCCAAGATGTTTTTTTGTTTAAAGAGTTTAAAGAGGCATCAGGAAGGACCCCAATTTCTGTTAATGAGTTAATTATTTGAGCTTGAAGGTGCAAGGTTTAAAAAAAATGTTTTAACACTTTTGCTTCTTTAAAACCTAAAAAAGGTTAGAAGGCAATTAACATAAAGAGGGGCTATATCTGTTGCATTTATTTTGACAATTGAG
Source organism: Thalassoma bifasciatum (assembly GCA_008086565.1). Taxonomy (NCBI): domain Eukaryota; kingdom Metazoa; phylum Chordata; class Actinopteri; order Labriformes; family Labridae; genus Thalassoma; species Thalassoma bifasciatum. The sequence goes on along the minus strand of RPOG01000877.1, from coordinate 54,580 downwards.
GAGTTGAGATGAGATTTTATTTACATCCAGACTCATTTGTCTGAAGGGGGCACCAAAATTGCCACACAATTTGGCAGTATCTTTTAATTTAAAATAATACTCTCATGAGTAAATTTAAAAAATCTGAATTGGAATCAATGTTAGAAATGTATCTGGTAGAGAATAACCCCAGAATAACCCGAGGGACCTGGATTTAAGGCATCGTTATAAGCAGACAGGGAGCATTAATTGCCCCGTCTTGATAACAACTGTAGCCTCTAACGTGATGCAGACGTCTGCTCCCTCTCACCTTTCGTGGTCTCGCTCTCTCTCACCAGGAAGGTTCCTCGTCTGTTCTGCAAGTTCAAAAGGAGCCTCTCTGAGTCGCGTCGAGTGATCTTCCCAAAATACCACCTGCCAAAGTGGGCCAGGGAGAATGAGATCAGTATGAAGCTACGACTGAGCGTCTGGAGCAGACAGGGAGACTTTTCACTGGAAATATAGACGGCTGCACTGGAAGGTATACGAGAATATACGGCCTCTACACTCTTTATGTTAACTCGCAGAAATAGAAACAGCACTGAGCACAGTGTACTGAGAAAAAGAGGCTTAAAAACTGGAGTGAAACAAGGAGAGGATTAATGTACTCTTCTGCTTGGATGGAGTCAGAAGGAGCCACGTAGTTGCTTGGGATGTATCCGCTCTCTCCTGTCGTTAGTGAGCGAGCGAGCCACCAGTCCCCTTCTCTGTGACAGAAAGTAAGAAAGAGAGAGAGAGAGAGAGAGAGAAAGAGAGAGTCATGTGAAAACCAGAGACTAAATGAAGCAAACATCTATCATTGAGCTTAGTCTCCAACACTAAACATGACATTTAAAAGAAGACTAACAATAGAAAAGAGTAAGACTGTGGTGGATCAATGCTTTTCTTATCATAGCCAATAAAGTAAAAAAAAAAAACAAATACAGCTGCAGGTTTCTACCTTTTTCCCTGTAGGGTAATCAAAGCATTAATACACCGAGGTTCACCTGGTCTTGAGACTATGAAAGAGGCATTTGGAGCCTGGATTCCTGCCTCTTTTTCAAGGGATTTCCAAGCTTTTGTTGCGCTTTTCTTCACTTAGGATTTACTTGACCTTTGCCGAATGACTTGACCCTTGTGTTTCAAAAGGATGAATCCTCTTGTTAGGTGTTTAAGTGTGTTTTTGGTCATTTCTAATTGGCCATATTGTGGGTGGCTGTTACTCCATCAGGGCTGCATTAGGGTCAAACAGCCCCAAGTAACAAAAAAGCTAATCGTTTACAAAACAAGTTTCATATTTTGGGGATTTCTGCCTTTATTTCAGGGGTGTCCTGATCTGATATTTATATCAGACATTGGTCTGATACAAGCAAAAAACGAACGACTGCAGAGCCCTCATGATTACAACAATGTGCAAAACTTGTTCTGCAAGTTTCAGATGGTGGCACAGAACTTTGAGAAATTTAATTCTTTTAAACTTTGAAAAGTCCCCCAAGGCTTATTCAAGACTTGAAGACCTACAAATAGGCGCTAAACATCACATCATTCTGGCTGATGTCGTAGCAGACATCGGCCAATACTCAAGGCTGCAAAGTCTGTATCATAGCAGGACTGAAAGGGTTGTATCAGGACACCCATACTTTATTTTATGGGGGACAGGACACTGGAAAGAGCAGGAAATGGGGTGACAGTTGGGAGCAACATGTGGTAAAGAAGAGAAGCTGGATTTGAACCAAAGCCTTCTGTTTGAAGATTTGTTGGAGCCTGACATGTAACAATGACCTCAAGTGTGATGAAAAATGTGAAATACATTGTAATGTAATGTAATTGTAATAACTGGTCAATGATGTTACAACTGTGCGGAGCCTGAGATGTGATACATTTTTTTTTAGTAAAACCTGAAATCTAATAAAGAGCCTGGCCTCATGGGATGCGATCGAAACGACAAGGCGATAGCTGTGCCCTTATGTACTGCAGTTTACAGCAAAAGGAGTAAGTGCATGATATTGAACTGAATATTGAATAGTGTTTGATTGGGTGAATTTGGAGTTGTATCTTGGGGATGACTTAATAGAAACCCTAGTGTGCATTCAGGACGGAAAAAACTTGTGTTTAACATTTATTTTAAGAATTTTCAAGTAGATGGTTACTAATGTGATAACCTTTATCGGCGCATTGTGATGCTGCTTGATATATTCCTGCTGCTTATATCCATTGAGCTTCTTTCACCCTGTGCTTCTCTCAAAGGAAGTAACAGTGCTGACCCATACTGAGCACAATAAGAGGTTCAATAGCACAACTAACCTGCAATTAAAGTGACCAGCTTGCAAGAATCTGACAAGAAAACTGCTGCCAGAAACTGCTGATTAACTTTCTGAACACTGTAACTCTAAAATCTGCACTTAATCAACCTTTGGTAACATCAGTGGAGTCACAGTTAGAATCAGTTTATGTGCTTCTCATAGCCCGCTTTACCTCCCACAGTTTATTGTGCTGGGTGAAGTGTGTTTTATATCAAAAATGTCCCCAAACACCAGATCAACCAGGAGGATACTTCAATTGCAGTCACCTTTAGAGGGCAGTCTCTGTGCATATCTTCATATCTTATACTCACCTGTCAGGATCCACACCTGAATTGATGAACAAGACTACCAACCACTCAAAGAACTAAGTTTTCATCTGAGAATAGACACTGCGTGGGTTTTGTGGCGTTTTAGCTGCTTTATAAATAGAATAATATCTTCACCACAGGATGCGACACATTGCGTCACGGTGAAATATTCTTCCTCATTTGCAGGTTTAACTTCCCGATTATGTGACTTATGATTACAGAGCAAAGAGGAAGCTGAAAGGTTGAGGTTAAAAAATACACATCACACCCACACACCAGAGTTCAGGGTAAAGTGAAGAAAATCACTGTTAAGGGAGGAAACAGGCAAACACAGGCAACCTTTTGTTCCACTTTTATTCCCCTCGCTTTACATTTCAAACTTTTGCTCCATACGCGGATAAATTTATTATGTTGCCTTCAGAGCATATTAGAGCGCCAAATCGCTCCATCTCTAGTAATAACTAATTCATTACACTTACACTACGAGCGTGATCAAACAAATCCGAGCAGCGGCTGAGGGACTGCGAACAAAAGGTTGCGCGAGGTTCTTATTGCATTAAGTATTACTGACCTGAAGCTGTACTTTTTCCTAGGAGAAACCATGAAGCATGAGGAGGAAAGAGAGAGAGAGAGAGAGAGAGAGAGGGGAGAGATAACAGACACAGCAGACACATCAAAAACACAGCGAGGAGACGCAGCAAGGCAAGAAACACAGACAGACAGTCAGACAGCAGAGGAGCTGGTAATGCTGAGGGACTACACAGCGGGGTTGGCATGAACTGCTGCGATTTTAAAGTTTCAAGCTCCACTTTCTATCCAACTGCAGTTTGTTGTAGTTTTTAAGACCCTGAAATAGAAGATTGTAGAAATTAAAATCTATAAATGATTAGAGCAGCAAAGAGGATCTCACTTCAGATCAATCTCACTTCTTTAAGTCAGACTTCGCCGCAAAATGTTGATTAATTTTCTGAATTCTGTCTTGATATTGAATCGCAGTGTTTTTCTGTGTGAAACTACAAAGTTATGAAGACCAGCCCCACTGTGTAGCCTCCTACTATAGATACAGAACAGACATTTATTGCTGGAGGTTATGAAAAAGAGCTCATATGGAAAGAAAACAACGAAACGCCTCCAACTGGATCAGATGCAGCAGATGCTTTTATTTTACATTCAGGGGCGAATTCACTTAGAATGTATTACTACCTCGGTGGCATCGTTTTCTCCTGCTTTTAGTTTTGTCTGAAGGTCTGATTCGTGAAGCAGGTTGCTTTGATGATGTTTAAGTGCAAAAACACCCACAAAATTCCACAGCTCTGAGCTGTTTGCTCCAGTTTTACACCCAGAAGAGACTGAGATGAGCTGCCTCATTTCCTCTCTCTGCACAATTTTCACAGTTTCTTTCCAGCTTTGAGGGTGACCCAGCAAAATTCAGGTTGAAGTATTTCACAATTTATTGCTAATTAATGAATCTAAATTTACATTTTCTTCGCCTAGCTATAAATTTGATGTGTGTGCATTTCATTCCACAAAGAAGTGTTCCTTTCTGGCATTTGTACTTCCTTCGCTACCCAAAATACATTTTGATTGTAATGATATCTGAAGTATTATGTGCAAGTTGAACTTGCACATTTCAACTGGCAATCTCCATAAGTTTCCTGTCTGCCATTCTGAAGAAATTTACAGCCCTTACATGTACCCATGTTAAATGTACACACATCTAATTTAAGTTTGAGAGAACAAAATTTACATTTTAATTTAAATTTGTTTTGTAATAGATCATGAAATATTTAATCGTGGATTCTGCTAGGTTACACTTTACTTTCTGAGGTGAGTCAGCAAAAAGTTTATCCTCCAAAATAACAGATAGCAGCTTTGTTTCCTGGAGATAACTAAAAAAATCGTTATCTCGAGAAAACAACTGAAATTACCTTGTTATCTCGAGAGAATGGAACAAATTCATTCTAGAAAATTATGGCCTTTAAGGGCTTCCAGAATAACCTGCTAATACTTACAATCCACTTACAATCCACCAGTTAAAAATGCAAATTCTTGCAATTTTTGCCCCCAGCCTTAAGATTTTCTTCAGAAGTGTATTTCACTCTATGAACACAACTCTATGAGAGCAAATATTTGTGTTGTTAGCCATGATGATAGTTTGCAAAGAAAAGGGCCTGGTTTGCTTCAAATGAATGTGTAATTGAACATCTAAATATATGCAAAAAACTATGAAGCTATGTTTTTGTAGCATTTAACTGTTTGTGCGTGCTTTCTGAATTTCATTTGACTCATTTGGTGCAAAAGCAGCACAATCCTTAACTGAAAAAAGCCCTCAGTTGTTTCTTTTTAAAGTTGCACCACAACACTAACTTCAAACTCAAGCCAGATTTTTTTAAAGGTGTTCTGAGGAAACTCAGACAAAGACGTTGCTGACAGGCTTGCTGTAAAGACGTTGAAGATGACAGTCACCCAACAGGAGCAGATTGCATTAGTAAAGAGCCGCTCTGCTCTGTTTTGGAGAACAGATGGAGGAGATCAGACTCTGTTGTCTGCATCGCTCCACACTTACCAGCCCTGTCTGTGTTCATTCATGTACACGTTGGTGCGACTACAAATCTGTTCGGTTAGGTGTTTGGTTAGGTTAGAGGGAGAACGAGAGGGAGATGATGGCGGTTTCTTACGTGTTGTTGACAATCTGCAGCCTGTCGCCTTTCCTAAAGGTCAGATCAGACGCTGTCCGTGACTCATAGTCATACAGCGCTACGAATGTGGTGACACCTCCTGCAAGAAAGATCACACACAGAAATACACACAGTTAGGAAACTATGTGATTAAACTTCCCCTTAAGCTTTATTCACATTTACTCCCATCATGTTTCTTGGATATTAAAGGTCCAGCCCTTGATGATAATTTGCTCCATCCTCTGTGCAGCTATAAATCTTATTATGATACCTCGGCTCCATATCCAAATAAAACAATTTATCACAGCCTTAATGAGAAATATCGACTTCCAGGCTGCTCATGACCGATCGTCTGTGAAGGACAAAGCCGTCACACTGAGCCCTTTCTATTTTCTGAGCCGCTTTCTCCTCCTCCCTTTTAATGAACCTGCGATCTACACCTGGGAACTCTGCAGCCAATCATCGATCGGCTCGTTAGACGCATGGGTGGAGGCGGCCGGCAGACGCACCGGCTCGCCGCTCGGTGGATGGGGCAACATTAACTGAACCATCTGGCCGGTCTAGACACATTACAGCTTGATGTGAAGTGAAATCTGGGCAGAGTGGAGGGATGGGCGGCGAAGAAAAGAAGAAGATGCTGGGAAACAGATTTTGAACAACATGACTCATTGTGAATCAGTTTTTAGATTTCAGATTCTTCCTTCTAAAATCGAGCTCAAAGCTCTCGTCAGATCTTGAATCTGATCTTAAGTGGAATTCTTTGCTTCATGACTAAATTTCCACAAAACCACAACCACCAAGCTGTTGGTTTGTTATGTAATCTTTTGGTAAGTGGGTGTGCAAGATAACCAAGGCTTTATTGTGTCACTTAAAGCATCAATGGGGAACAACTAGGGGAAGTATTCTTAGTCTCTTATCAGACTGATCAATACACAGCAGAAGCTTGAATAGTTTTTGCTTTGCTTCAGTTAAAGATTAGAAACAAGAACATCACTACTATCTATCTTTCAGCACCTCCAACCTCTAAGCGGCGAACCATTAGCCATCTGTACGGCTTTGTTCAAGTACAAACAGAAATGCATTTGTCAAACATCAGAATGTATTCGCATTATAAAGCTTGGATTCTTCACATTTCACCTGCTAAGTTTGTTTGACAGTTTTCTTAACAAACAAAATGAAATCAGTGAAAGAGCCGCTCAATTAGTGATCATAACAACAGGGACGTCCTTCCTCTTTGGGGGTCGTTACATCATATCTGTAGCCCGTACACTGAACATTAACTCTCCCTTTGACCAGAGGAATCCAGAGGTCAAACATATCAAAGTGTTGTTTCATAAAATCATCCAAGTGGTGAAACTTCTCCTGTAAAGTCCGTTGTTTGTCTGTCGTGTCCGTTCTCATCAATAACAGCAGCTTTGCAGTCTTACAGCATTTCCTCCTCAATGTGAATCTGGCAAAACCAGGTGTGTTTGTTTTTTTTATAGTTCTAGCTGCCAGAAAAAAGTGACCCCATTGTCTCCTGTTGAGTTTTCATTCCAGGACAGCTTGTGATAACCAACAAGCGCTTCCTGCTTTACTGGCCAATAGCGTCTGGTGGTCTTGCGTAATACCCCTATAAGAGGGTTGTTTGTTGGCTTACAGTACTGTTAATCACTCTACACTTAACCAATCGCCTTACTGTTCATACGAAGCCAGCTGTAGCCATTTAGATCATTGACGAGTGCAAGGACAGTGAGTACATCCCTGCCTGGATTTTGGTCTCTTGAGACTAAACACTCTCTAACTCCTTCAACGTTTTACCAAGACAGTTCAAATTTCACCCAGATAGCGATAACAAGGTGTAAAAGTGATGTGGTAGACCTCTTATGTTATGTAAGCATCTTAAAGTTACTGCTTTAAAAAAAAGGTTATGAAAACGAAAGAGAAAAAGTGTTTCAGCTCCATTTATCCTGATGTGAACTCTAAAACATGAAATTTTCTGACAATAGAGATTTAAATTTTTGATCAAGGTGTCACTGATGAATAATGACCTTGTGGTTGTTCATAAGCTTTAAAACATAGTAAGGTATCTATGGTAGAATCAGGTGGGATGTAAGAGGTTAAAATCCACTTTATTAAGAGCACAGGGCTATTTTTTCAAGTTGTGTGTCTACAAGGCTGCAAGGAAACAGCTTTAGCCCTAAAAACTGTTCAGTAGTTTGTTGATTTGTAGTAAAACAGTTACAAATACATTTCATACATTTTTCTCAGTGGAGTTTTTAACCTTCAAGAAGACAATCTGTCCTTTTTTCAAGGTTTCCAGCTAACCAGCTGAATACTGCACCACATCACACTGAGCAGGAAGACATAACAAAAGCATCTATCTTCTCCTCTTAGTCATACAAAGTGGTAAATAAAAGCATATTTCTCCTCTCGGTAAACCCAAATAACGAGTCCTGACCTGACAGAGGTCCACGTTGAGGTGAAGTGATTGTTCCCGTGTGGTCCACTCCTCCAAATAAAGCCAGCTCAGGGGTGTTTGTCGGGGCGTGCTGGTGCTGCCCTTGATGCCCCCTCCTGCCCGTCCCCACTGCAGGGCTCCTGTTGGGGGTTTGGGTCTGCTGCGCAGGGCCCAAGTGGTGGAAGTGCCCGCTGTCCGAGCCTGTGCCGATGGTGCCGTCCAGGCTCATGGAGCGCTGGCCCGGCTCCTTGGGCTTGCTCTTGCCCGCCCCCATGTGCAGACCTGGGAAGAGAGCCAGCGATGAGTAAGAGTGCAGCACTTCATGTCCCCAGAGGGATTGCCGGGTTGTAATCTGCGTTTCTTGTTTTAAGTAAAATGGGACTGAAGGGATTTGTCAGTCAGTAAGACCAGTGAAAATTAATATCAGGTACTTGAAACATAAATAAATATATGAAAACCTCAAATGCCCTTCTGTTATTTAAAAGGAGTAACATCAATCAATCTCTGGTTTTCAGCATGTTCCATTTTATCAAGAATTCTTTGGTACATTTTTACATCTAATCTTCCTTTGCCAGTTTGCCAGTGCTGGAAAAACAGCCCAACACCAAGGCACTCCCACTTCTAATCTTGACTATTGGTGTGGCGTTTCCTGGAATGATATGTAGTGCCATTTCACACACCAACCATAACCCTGACACTTTCTTAAGCAACAGTCTTAAGAACCTGGTTGTGGTTGGTTTATGGTGAAATGATGTTGATTCCACTTTTGCCCCAACAGTATTCACTGTAACATTAAGAAGTTTAGAAATCAGTCTGCAACCAGTGTCATCAGTATTTTGCACAACAATAAGGTTGTAAAAGTCTTAAAAGAGCTGTTTGCTTTTACCCATCAAGAGATATTTCTCCTGTGACACCTTGGCAATGAAACACCTTTTTATTGGTCATCAATTGGAACTGAACCAAATGATATTAATTTGCACTGACAAAGCGGCAGGATAACTTTCTAAGTTCAGCTGGTGTCTTGGCTTTCTGTGCTTTTTTTTTATATAATTCAACAATTCCATTTAGCAGATACTTTTGTCCAAAGGGATGTACAAGACAGAACTCGAACGTACATGAGCAGAATTTGGACTGATGTGTTTTTGTTTGTTTGCTCTTTTAAATAATGTAGCCACAACTAACAACAACTAATATTGACATCCTGCTAAATATTGACAAAGCTGGGTCTTTTTCCATGTCTTTCTTTTTTTAACACATAACTTAATATTTAAGATTTGATTTCTTTGCACGAGTGGGTTGCAAGGGTTGCAACCAGCATCTGGTGAAAATTTCATGTCAATAGCATATTAAAAATCATATTTACAGAGAAAAATATTAATGCGATCAATTCTTATTTTACCTGTTGAATTAACAGGTTTATATTCACAAGATGGTTACAACCACTCTCCAATGTATTTACAATCTTTAGCTGTTTTTATGAAACGTGTGTCTGAAGTTTTATAGTTTTTCTGTTGCTCCTTAAATTTAATTTTCAGACTACAAACATGAACACTGTTTCATCCCACAACTAACTTCATTTTAAAGTAATTTTGTACCATTTGGTGAATCAGATATTGTGATTTATTGTCATACAACCATCTGTCATGGGCCAAATGTGCAGTGTATTGTCTATCAAAATACATTTCCTGAGCCACCCAGTATTAAAACATGTAAATTTTGACACTGGATACTTAAAAGTGTTGTAATTTAAATCCCTGTAAAATGGCTGTGACCTAATCAAAGTTTCCATTTTGATCAGATTTAATAAAGTGATGCAAATGATTATCTCTATTTCTTTCACTGAAACATTGTAAGAAATCTAGTTTCATGTCTGCTGTCATGAGAAAGTGGTCTTGGTTATCAGCTCTGACACTAAATGTCCCAATCAAAGCCATGAAAAGAAATTCTTCTTGCAGTTTCAGAGAAAAATAAGGAGCAAATTTACAGAAGCAGAGTGAAATTTACAGCAGCACATGTAACGCAAGAGTCCTTTCAGTGCAGTTGAGCTCAAAGAAAGAGGAAAAGTCCTGTAAATGTGCTGATGGTTTAATCCACCCTGACAGGAGATGAGAGCTGTTCATTCAGAAACAGGGACTGACCCTGTTTTACTTTCCGTTCATTCACCTTTCTCCAACTAAATCCTCTCCGCAGTGTGCGCTGCGAGCATTCATCTTGTCTCTCCTAATCCACCACAGAGCATCCTTGGAGCTTTTCCAAGTTCAGTTAGAACCGTTTAGCATGCAAATACTCTGCGAAGAGGACACCTTCAAACCGTCAACACACACACATTCAAGGTCATCCCTATCTGTTGATTCAATCTGTGCTGAATCAATACACATCTACAAGGAAAACACGGCTCCAAACAGAACACCGGTGTAATGAAACCGAGCGCTAACACCGGTAAGATGACAAGGACGGAGACAGTTTCACCTCAGGCAGGAAATCACGCTTCTGTTTTTTTCATCTTTGTGGAAAATAAATCTATTAAGAGCTGGAAATTTCAACAAAAGTATGCTGTCATCAAACAAGGACAAACATGTTCAGACAGTGAAGAGCACCCACAGAAAGTTTGAGAGCTGTTCACACACCGAGTCCAAGCATCCCTGGAGTCATTTCTGAGTGACTCACTGAGAGACCGGCTATTTCAGTCCAGCTGAAACAGAGACAGTCATACACACATGAAACAGCCTTGTTCCTTCGTGGATACAGGCACTCTCAGTTCCAGACAAAGTATGTAGGTGTATGTGTATATGTGCACTTGTGTGTGTGTGTGTGTGTGAGAGCAGCTGTTCTTGGGTCTCCTGGAAACAAGGCTATATTGCACACTAACACCCCGCCACAGTGTCGTTTCACATCCTTTTTCCAACACATGCATGCATCCGTGTGAGTGTGACAGACAGGCCAGAGAGGGTTATTAGCAGCGAGGAGGAGGAAGGAACTGGCTGTAGCTGTAAAAAGACCGCGTAGGTGGTTGTTGTGTACTGTACGGACAGCTGAGGCTTAGTGGGTGTTTTTTAAGTGTAATGTGGCAGCATAATATAATTACGCAGGTATGGGAAAATCTCAAAGAAGTGGCAGGATCCCACTGTGGAGATGTGTGGGCATGTGAGCAGCATGAACGTGCACGAGAGTGTGCACACGTGTACAGTCTTGCAAGCTTTGATTCAACTCCTGCCAGGATGTAATCTGGCGCGCTGGGGGGTTAACGTATCCCATGGTGCAACACTGAGTCACACAGAGATAGGCCCATGTGAAAGCTGGAGTGTGTGAACTGCATGAAAGGAAGTGTTCAATACAGCTGACAAGCGCATGCATGGAAAATCCTTGAAAAATCCACCAACCCAAGGATCAAAAGAACAAATGACAAGTGCTAAAGTAAAGAGGAAAACTCTTAGAAATGTGACAAATGTGCCAAACTTAGCTCAACTTTTACAAGGAAACAACTGATTTTGAGGCAGTGAGGATGAAAGTAGCTGTTAGCCTTCACTGGAAAATGTAATATCAAGAACGCAGTGCATGTATAAAATGTGCACTATTTATAACGCCCCCTTCAAAACTTGACACAAAAAGTAGGTAAGATTATGTTTGGTAGATCAATTCTACATATATAGTAATGCATATCTGTCCTATTTGAGGGGCCAGAAAAAGTGCGGTCAAAGACTCCAATGAAGAACAAAAACAGGGACCCGTCCTGGAGCCAGGCCCAAGACTGGCAATTGCCTCTAAGTCTGAAGCTATGGTTCTCAGCTGGAAAGGGTGGACTGCTTCCTCTGGGTTGGGTGGGGGTCTTTGCCCCAAGCGGAGGAGTTTACATATCTTGGGGTCTTATTTACGTACGATGGGAAATCAGAGATTGAAATTGACAGATTGGGGCGGCGTTGGCAATGATGTGGTAAAGACAGAGCCAAGTTAGGTTAGAAGATAAGGCTTTCAATTTACCAATCAATCTGCACTTCAACTCTCACCTATGGTCACAAGTTGTGAGTAGCGACCTAAAGAACAAGATCACGAATACAAGCAGCTGAAATGAGCCAGAAAAGGGGGTTTTGGCACCCGGTATGGATACCTTCTGGACACCTCCCTTGGGAGAGGTTTCAGGCATGCCCATCTGGAAGGAGACCCCCCCAAGACATGTTGAAGGGAAAGCATCTCTAGCCTAGGAATGCCTTTATATGAGGTGCAGGGGAATTTGGGGTTGCTGTTTTTGCTTATGGCACTGCTGCCCCGGCGACCCAGACCCGGATCAGCGGCACAAAATGGATGAATGGATGGGTGCAACAATGCTTTTCGTCAGTAAATCCTATACCCCTGGAGAGCCTTTTATTTCCCTTTAAATGGGTTCCCGTTTGTGAGGAACATGCATTTGTGGGGGGTGAGCAGAAGAGCTGAGTATATGAGTTGTGCCGATGAAAAAGTTGGAAATCTTCCTCTGCCAATTCCAAACAGCTTCTTCTGTTGTTGCCATTGATTCTTGATTTGAGCTTCTGGTACCTCAAGGTGCTGCCAAGGTGCTTGATTTGCACCTGATTGGCATGGGAGCAGTGAGTAGGCATTTGATTCATATATTGGCATGCTGCATTTGTTTGGCTCTGATTTGATACATTAGTCTTGCCTCTCCTTATCAACAGCCCTTATCTATAACTCTGTTCTAAAGTGCATAGAAAAGCAGAACATCTCATATAAGAAGGAACTTTCTGTGCAGTTAAAGAAGTAGATACTTCCACATGTTTGATTGAAACTGATATTGAAGTACGATCACCCATTACCTTATATGAGCAGGTAAGATAACAAATCTGAGGTCAAAGGTATTTCAGATCTATTTTTAGACCATCTTTATTACAGAGCTTGTATTTTAAGGAAGTGCTCTGCTTGGTTTTATTACAACGACAATATTTTGCGTCTTTCTTTAAGAGAGTTACACTATTAAAAACAAATCTTAATACTGCAACAAGAGCTCAGTGACAGTGCTGACAAACCCAAATTAGGCCAAATCAGAGCCAAAATTCGTCACTGTTAAACCTGAAATCCACAAATAGAATATTTAACTTGAGGAATTGTGTAACATAGTCCACTGTAAGCTTGTTCTCAGTGTCTGTGGGAGCTGCCAGCATGTCCACTGTTATCACCACCATTCTCCTGTGACAAGCTGTAGTTAGTGTTTCCTCAGTTTATTAGAGGTGACACCAACTCCTCTTCACCACTGAACCGTTCCAGGAATAAGAGACAGGAGACTCTGACAGAAGGTGGGGAGGATCTCCTGTCTGAAATTAATGGAATATATTTGCATAAGACCCTTGGGTGCTCTGACGCAGCATTGAATGCTCTCAAATTTCTGACCACCTTTTCCTATTTGATGATTCATGGTGCATGGTGGTGCAAGATGATGCGCACCTGCTTCAGATCCTTGCTAGGGCCTTTCACTGTGAAGTTTGCATTTTATGGTGCATACATGTGTTCCCTCTGGGGATTCCTGACTCCTCTCAAAGTGAAAAACATGCTCTGGTTGTCAGTCTATATCTCATGATAGGCTGGTGACCTGTCAGGGGTGTAGCCTGTCTCTTGCGTAATAGCAGCTAAGATAGACTCCAGACTCCTCTGACCCCTAAAGGAAAGCAGTGAAGTTAATGTATGGTCCAATAAGGATGTGACAAAATGCCAATTTGGAGTTGCGTCATCCATGATAGCAAAAAGATGTTTTGATTTTAAGATACAGAACTTAAAACACATTTCTGGATCACATTACATCATATCCTATCCTTTCGTACTGTATCACATCATATTGTATCTCATTATATCCCATAATACCGTATTGTATTGTGTCCTACCTTATCACATCATATCCTATCCAATCGTAGGGTATCGTATCCTAGCTTGTCTTATCCTGTTTCATCCAAACATATCATACCACATCTTATTGTAATGTTACGTATTGTTCTCTATTCAGGCTGCACTATATAGGGAAAAAATGATATTGCAATATTTTTGTTTCCTGCGATATATTGCAATATTCAGTATATGGTGATATATATTTTTTTAAGTTTACTGTTTCACCCTGTTCAGCTTAATTCCCCCTAACCCCCTTGAAATGATGATAACAGAAGTTTAGAGCGCACAGATCTGGAAACAGCCTTAGGATAAAAACATTGTGCATGCAAATGTTGCAATGACAATACTAAAACAATATGTTGCACAGCTATTTTCTATTGTATCATATTATATTGTTCAAGGTTCAATAAAGCTTTACTGTCAATTTTGCAATATGTCTAAAACATACAGAGGCCTGACATATTCCACGGTGCTACAGGGAACATTTAGTCTAAATAATTAACATCAGTATACAAATTGCAGTGTAAAAGTATCAATCAAGTGTTAAAATATCAATGGAGAAGAGATGCTTTTTTTGTAAAAATGATGCAGCATAAGCCAAAAAAAGTACTAGGCAAAAAGTCACTTTTCTTGTTTGTGTGTCTTCTTGTTTGACATATCATATTCTATCCTGACACCAAAAAGCTCAAGGAACAAAAGTACAGAGAGTTACTGTTCTGGGAAAAATCAAACTGCCATTTATTGCAACATTGGTTTCAGTGACAGATTTTGGAGCATTGACTGGTTTCATTCTTGTTACAAATCCTTTGTGTAACTGGCTTTTTTATGGTACTGCTGTATTCGATTTCAGATACTGTACCACAAATTAGTCATTATGCCTTCAATAAGTCCCCTTCTTTAGCTGATGTCAGGAAGAAAAAAAAGGTAGAGTCATTTGGTTCAGTCTTGATTGTGCAGGGTTCACTGAGTCCACATGTAATTTGAACTAAAAATAAAGTCGCATGTCTGAAAACTTCCATCTAATTACTAAAGCCTGGGGAATTTCTCTCATGGCCGATTCAGCAGGAGCAAGAATGTAACAAAAAGAAGGGATGTTTTAACCCTGATCTTTGCCTGAAGGAAAGTCAAGTCGATTCTGAAAAGTGACTAATCATCAGGTTTGAGCTCACACAGATAATGGAGGGTAATGATCCGCAACCGATACTGCAATGATATCCAGATACGCTGATTGCAGAGACGTGTCCTCTGAGAGCTTTTCCTGACTCTCTGCAGGATGCTGCTAACACCAGAGTACCCCTGAAAGCCTTCAGAGCCTGTGGATGTAAACAACAGAGCATGCACTCACGCCTTAACCTAATATGGTGTCAGAGGAATGGAGGAGCTGGTGACTGCTTCTAACATTATGGTTTAAAATAGAAAATTATGGAGGGCAAAAAGCAGTGACAAGTAAAAACAAACCTTACAGAGAGATGGAAGAAGGAGATGTGAAAATTTCAAAACACTGAGAGGACATAGGGATAAGGAGAGTCTCTTCTGAGCTTTTCTATTCAAGAGGAGCGCAGAGGAATGTGTAGGAACCAGATTGCTACGCACCGCTACCATTGCCAACTTCTTCAACGAGAACAGGCACCTGAGCAGTGGGAGGCCGGGATGGGAAGGATGGGAGGAAGGAAGTGAGGAGGGAGATGCGGTTGGAGGGGAGAGGGAATATAACAAAAGAAGCTTTATTTTCCTGCTTTCCTGGGACACAAATCAAAATTTAATTCCAAAGGAAAGCTTTCGTTCTTGCAAACAGCTTAACAGGATCTTTGCAGGCATCTATAATTACTTTTCTTGACTCAAAACAGATTTACAAACTTCATTTTCAGACTGTTTTTGAGCTTTGAGTCTGACAATAACCTACAGATGACTTCCTTTCCACCTTATGTAGAAAAATACAGCTGTATTTCTGGTAGGAAATGTGCTGAAAAAATGCACAACATGACTTCTAAAATGCAACGCCATGCTGCTGACTGTGTGAAATAAGATGTGCCAGATTGTTTTGCAGGAGAGGTGATTTAATGGCTTAGATATGAATCATTGCAAATAGAGGTTTTGTTCAATGACTGCTCTCTGAGTGGTGTTTACCTCAGAGCCCTGTTTGAGTTCAAGAGCACTTCAATTTCCGCAGCACATTTATCACTAACCTTTTTCTTTTTCAGTGTCAGAGCCAAACGAGTCCCACAGTATCTATAAAACCGTCTGTGTACATGAACTGAATACTGGGGAGGAGAGGGAACAGTATAAGAATAATAAAGAAAATAGAGTTCATATGACTAAAGGGAATGTAAGTTTATAAAGCAGGCAAGTCAGAACACCTGCTGGGTACTTCAGCTACATCAAATCAGAGCTGACAGCGCCAGGATTTGCATAATGTGTCATGTGGGCTTGTGCAGAAACCCACACTGTCATTTTGTATCAAACTTATTGATTAAAGGAAAAGCTCTCACTGATTCCAGTCAAAGCAACAATCACATACCACACCTACAAGTGCTCTTAAATCGACCTGGCTGGTACAAATGTTGCCTCTGTCCAAACCTGCCCATTGGAGCGGCTTCCATTGTTTCTTTTATGAGCTTATTTTCAACCATTTATTAGTTTTTATTATGTTTATGGGGAATTTAGGTTTAACGTTGATGAGGTGAGGTGTAGGAATACATTGGAGCACACAACCTTCAGACAAAGCATACAACTGCAATATCTCAACAGCTTTAAATTTTTTTCCAAGTCATTATGTTTACACATTTTTGGTCCCCAGAAGATGAGCCTAACCGACTTAAGTTATCCTCTTTTCTGGTCGAACCGCAAAGCTGTCTTCATATCTTTGACTGAAATTTTCTCAATAACAAATAAACCCTTGTTTCGTCAGTGACATTTTAGCCCTGAAGTTCATGTTCCTCTGAGGATGAACTTCCAACCTTTTGGCTATCAACATTTTTTCTATCTTACATTCAGTAATATTCCCCTTTAAGTCAACATCATTTTTTGCTCACAGAATCAGACTTTAATTTGCTATTCAACATTTTTTTTTACATCAAATCCATTTCAGTTTCAATCGATTGTCTGCCTATAATGCTGTCCCCATATAGCAAATGTTGATACTTCTGACACCCAATCACAGGTCTGAGAAATTGGACTACATTTATATTCCTTCTGCTGTAGTTTATTTTAAATTATCAAATGCAAGGTAGTGGGTTTCTTGGGGGGGATTATTCTGATTGTATTTTAAATCAACCTATCACTAATATCTACCTGTAAAATGAATTCCAGTTTTGCAAAAACAACATTACAATGAATCAAATGTGTTAGAATTCAACAAACAAGTTCTCTGTAAATCATACAAACTCACTTGTAATAATGAATATTGGCGACTAGGGTTTCATTTAAAAACTTTCAATATAATCTATACATTTAAAGTGATGGATAAATTGTTGTGACCCTATGCCCTCTGGCTTATTTGGAACTACGATGGTGCACAGGTTACAGTTTAAAAAAAACAGCATGTTAGCATTCTCTTTGTGATAACTGTTTGCAGACTTATTGTTGGAAATTAGTTCAAAATGTAAACACAGCCTCAGATCTGGAGCCAAGTTGTCCACTGCAGCTCATCAAATGACATGAATAAGGATTATGGTATTAAAATGGCTAACTTCAAGATGCCTACATGACTAAATAATCTCAGAATGATTAAATTAGGTTTAAGTGAACTTGAAATGCATTCCTGATTGACACCAAGATTATGCCACTAAGGATCATTTCACATTCAGCGGGAGAGAAAGAGGTTAGCACCTAAATAATGCGCTAATTTATCTGCACACAGTAGTCTTGTTGTGAAAATTAAATTTCTTGTATCTAATTTCATCACTTAATACAAATTGGATGAACAATAAGGCAAGATAATAAAGTTACACACAGTAAATTCGGCAATTTGCTACAGAGGATTATGTTTCAGATTGCTTCCCAGTGCTACAAAAGTAGCTTCACAAAGAATCTGACTCTCTCCTGTCTAATCAGCATTTGTAATCCTCTATCTGAAGCTGAGCACACACACTGTACATTTCTGGTCAGGCACATAAGCACATTTGGCCATGACAAACCTCACTGAGTCACAACAGACGGTAACAGTTGCCACTGTACTGCAGAGAAAGAAAAGAGCCTCAGCCAATGTTTCAGCCGAATGGGAAAATTACAGTTTGCCCTGGGGAGGGGAAGAAAGCAGAGGAGGAGGAGGAGGAGGAGGAGGGGGGAGCAGTGATGGTTCCTGAAGATCAAAACAAGAGGAAATGTGCACATTAGTGTCACTGTCCTCCCCTGCTTTAATGTGCAGGATGATAACATGAGAGAGTGCAGTCCACATGTAGCTTCTTTTATAAAAAAAAAGAAAGAAAGAAAGAAAGCAGGTAGTTTATTTAAGGAAAGATAAACATAGTGACATAAACAATAAATATGTGGCTCCCTCAATCAGATATTCTGTTATCTTTCCCCAAGTCTGTCCATAACTTCACTCTCTTTCCAAAAACTGAGCCTTTATTGAGGTGTTTCTTCTCATCCCCGTATAAATGAAGGAGAATAGGAGGAAGGTGAAAAGAAGAGAACAAGAAGAAGCATGTGGCATTTGGCTGATAAAACCCACTTCCGTTTTCTGTCCATCTTTAACTGGCAGCTCCAGCTGCAGTCAGTGATCAGGCTACAGCAGGCAGACGCTGCCACAGAATGACTGACTGGAAGACACATGTGAAGGTGGGGGGGGAGGACGTGAAGTGCGAAAGAGTCGGTAAATTATTAACTGCTCCACAAAAATCAAAGGGTTTCGCTTGTTAATCTGTGGTTAAAGTTCAGAGCCTGCTTCTCTTTGTGTTTTAAACTGATATTTAACAAAGCAAACATGAATATAAGTCTATCTGACAACTAAAAGCACATAAAGCTCAATTTTCTGCAATAAAATAGTCAGATATGCTGAATTAATCAATCACGAAACATAATGTAATAGACAAAACAGCTCTACAAATGGAAATTTTAAATTTTCTATCTTTCATGACAACATTTTTGATATCTTACTTCCATTTTAAACCCATAACAGCAGCAAGAGACAAAAGTAGATCAGATTAAACTAAAAATAGAAATAAAAAGACACAGGATTACATTAATAGTACTTGAATTCATGGGTGTATCTATTCAAAAAATTACATTTACTGATGAGGGATGTTGCTTTATGACTAGATATGATTTTATTCAAGCTAAACCCAGCCAACTATGCATTTTTGTCCATATCAGACCAGCATGTTGTGCCTAAAGAGCTCTCTTGTCAGCTATCCACTGTGGACTACCAAAGATGCTAAAGTTCATTGAATTATTCAATCAAGAAACAAATAATGATTATAAAAACAGCTTTCAAAATGGAATAAGTGGATTTCCTTTGTGTTTAATGACTATTTCTTGATCATATTCCCATTTTAGTAAGTATAACAACACATGAGAAGTCATTAATAATATTTGAATTTATAGGTGCATCAGTTTAAAATGAACATTATCTTGTTATGGATGTTGTTTTGTAGCTAGATGTGATTTTACTCAAGCCAAACCCACTATACATTTTCCCATGTTACACCAGCATGTTTATCAGATGAAGCCAGCACATCAGTTGTCCCATGTTTCAAATCCAATATTCTGCTTTCCCATGATTCATCTCTCTAAATTCAAGCAAACCTGAATCCACTTCCTTATGGAAATTAGTTGGATCTTGCCCAAATCCGAAAACCGACTGTAAATAGATTAACCACATAATTAAAATTCTATTTCCACGGGATTAAACACCAGTTGTCAGTAAAGCTGCTTTCAAAGAAACAAGGGGTGGGGTAGTAGCTGCTTACAGGAGTAGCAGCTGTCAAGATGATAACGTCTTTGCTACGGGAGGGAATTAAAAAAAAAAAACAAAAAAAAAAAAACACCAGTCCAGAAAACATCCACAGTCCATGTTAGCCAAACTCGTCCACATTAGACTCGTAAACAGGGATTTGTGAATGGGAACAGGGATAAAAGGCGACAATGCTGCTGTGGCTTTCTTTGGCAGCGGCTCCCATACAGCGCATATGCGGCCTGATGAATCAAAACAGGTGCTGTTACAGCTCCATTTTGAATTTCGATGGATTGTTGGCTCTAATTTCCAGGCGCAGTCGATTAACTGTGCCTGTCTGGGGGATTTTTAGTCATGGGAAAGTGAAAAATAAGAGATTTGTGCCTGCGCTCCCCATTTTGTGCGGGGTGTAGTAAATTGTCAACAAACGCAGCAGCCCTGGCTCCTCACACTGAGTGGCACAGAGCGAATGAAATGTGGGAGCAACACTGACTGAATGGCCTGTGCAACAATGAAATACAAGTCAACGTGAGCAGGGAGGAAAATACGTATCAACAAACAAGAAGCTCAAGCAGGCCGTTATCAAGATAGGCAGAATTTTTCGTGTTTAACTCACCTTTGACGCGTCTGGAGATTCAGCCCAAAAATCAGAGACGCGCAGCGAGGAACCGTGTTAAATCCGTATGGCTGTCCTCATTAGAGGGATAATGGAAGCGGATGGCCAGTTGCTGTGGAAACCTCGGGCCAGCCACGAATCCCATTTAGCGAATTTGGGCTGCTCTGGAGGAAGGGGAGGTCATGGCGAGGACTGCCTTCAGGAGCAGAGGGCACAGCTGTCGGGGCCGGACTAACAGCAGACGTGCGGCGAAAGCGGAGCCCCCGTTCGGCTCAGCTAGGAAGAGACGACGGCGCTGAAGAAGCAGGGGTGGTGCGGTGTGGAGAAGACATGCCTCGTAGGGGGGGAAGGCACGGGATAGTGCATCACTGACGAAACACGAGAGCGCAAATATGATGAGGCTGGACTTTACGTCCTTTACGCAGCAGCGGCGGAGTCGAGAGGATTCACGTTGCGTTGCGTAATTCGACGCTGTAACAGTAGAAATCACCGAGGCGTTGGTAACAATCACGACACCGCACCAGTTATCCCTTTTCATGCAAATGTGGCAATAATTCAGTGTATTTTAAAGCTCTAAGTGATACGACTCAAATGTTGTGTCCATAAATCTCTCTTTCCAGCTATCTTCGTATTGGGCTAGCAGAAACCGTTGCTAAGCGACACAACTTCCCTGTCATTGACGGTTAGCTCGTGTTGGCGCATTGATATTAAAATTCAACCGTTATGCGGCCTCACGTGCCCGGTAATTACGGATTTTTAGCGGTTATGGGGCTAATCACAACTAGTCATAGGAACTACTTCCTCTAAAATGAGTAAATACTTTATGTTTACCTAAATTAGGGTGACCACCAGAGTCTACAAGCCTCAAAAGGGATCTCCCTACCCATCCTCTTGGAGAAAATACCCAAATAGACTCATGACGATAAGGTAGCCTCATAACCCAAACATTAAAAAAAAAAACACCTTTTCTGTTAAAAGTGAAAGTTTTCTTTAAATAGATAATTTTCGTCAAAATAAATAATGTATCAAAGCCCATTCCCGCCAGTCAATAATACAGAAATTTTAAAAAATTGGCATAGTTGAATTTCGTTTTTTTCCCCCTTTGTACATATTAAGTCAAAATTTGGAAGTGAAAAGGCAAATTTTTAGATCATAAAAAAAAAATTAAACTCTAATCTTGCAATTCTTACTTCTAATCTCAAATTTGCGACTTTTAATCACAGAACCTTGACTGAGATATCTCAAAATATTGGCTTTTTCTCTCATTACTGACTTCTCAGCTCAAATTTTCTTTCTCATAATTTTGCCTTTGATCTGAAAATTTTGACTTTTTGTCTCAAATTTTTGACTCTTGATCTCAAAAATGATCTCATATCTGACTCAAAAGGTCATCTTTTTATCCCCAAATTTCACAATTTCAACTTTGACATCTCAAAATCTTGACTTAACGTCTCAAATTTTTGACATCTGCAGTTTATCTGTAAAACTGCATTCAACATTTCTGTTTAAAGCAGTCAGAGCATGTTTTTGTTCATGCTCAACATCTTGACTTGTTGGTGTATCAGAATAATGCTAGTAGCCTTGCACAGCACTTTATTATAGATATCAATGGTCTGCAGAACAAGCTGAGAAAAACCTGAACATTATTTTACATCCAAAAAGGAGGACATGTCCAGGCAAAAGAGGACGTTTGGTCACCCTACTTAACAGTGATTCATACTGACTTAAAGTTGGTATGTTTTCATACTTTGTATGACTAAGAAAACTAGGTTACAGTTTTAGGGAAGATTAAGTTCCTTTTTTTCTGGAAAAAAGGGCCAACTTTTTGCTCTTCATTATGTGCATTTCATGTTACATGGATCGTTTATCCTGTATTTACAAACCCCACTTTTTGCTGATTTTAATGTAAATCATTCTAACATACATAAACTGCAAACCTGTTGCTTTTCACCAACAACATGATGTTTCCCTGTCTTACTTGTGAGGAAAAGTAAGGACAGGAAATGATCTCATTCTGACTCATTTCAATCAAACAAAAAATAAGCAGTTAATGGAAACCCAGAAGTGAAAGACCACTCAATGTGTTTCTTTGTCTCTTTTAACCCTAATGCAATTCAGTTTATTTTAAAAATGAATAAAAAACAATGAGCCTTTGTATAAATAACGGCCATGAAAATTGATCCTTTGCGACACAGTGCTAAATGTGTATGGACAGAGTTCAATGTCTCAAATCAAATGCACACACTTATTCAAGTTCTTCACATGACTTTAGTGTTACAACTACCTGTAGTGATAACAGTTTTGGAAAATGTCGATGCTGACTCACAGATGACTACACAACTTTTCAAACAAGCAGGTAGCAACCACACATACACACCCACAAACACACTGACACTCAGGACAATCTATCGCTTCTTTTTGCTCTCTTTCTTTGGTTTCTGTCGAATCTGTGGTGCTGCTCCTTTAGGTTTCTTTGTCTGTTCAGTGGCTTTTCCATCAGTGGACTCTGCTTCTTCCTGTAAAGCAAAAAAAAAAAAGGAAATATTCAGTGTCATGTGATTTCAAAACCAACCCTCTATGAGTCATTTTTAATTTGATGACAAGCTCCTAGGACACAATGAGCATGTCTGAGGATGTTATTTGATACTTCTTTTCTCCAAAGTAAAAACAATGGTGTTTTATACAATGTGCTGTACTTGGAACATGACGTTACCATTTTCCAGCCAGACAGAAAGGTAGCAGACTTATGTAAAGAATGAACCGGTGTCATACTATGGAGAGTTGTCAGTGCATTCAATGACAATGGCGAAAAATAGAATAATTAGACCCTAAATTTAATTTCTCTACTCTATAAATAAGCTCTCCTGACAACTGTTAGTATGGAGATTGTGAGAGTAGCCCTTTGGTGGCTCTGTCTTCATGGACAGTGGAAAAGATTAAGAAGTGTCCTCCTTTCTTGAGATGGTATATTTCACTCCCAGCTGAAAATAAATGGCTTTAAATAGGTCAGCAGGCCAAGACATGTCTGCTGCTCTTTAAATATTGGAAAAACCCATTCATGGAATTTAGGGTATTAAATTACAAACCAGTTTTATCAGCTATCAGCTATTTGGATCATTTCTTTAAATATCATACAGCACTATTACGCAATGTTCGCAGTGAGGAGTTAATCAGGGCAAGACGTTCATGGCTGATATGAAATGGTTTGATTTCCATAACCTGATGAAATAACAGCTTGTTTTACAATCTTACTGGCTCAGATCTTATCAACAACTTTGACCTTGAGCCCATACTCTGAAAAGCACAAATGTATCCTAAAGCCCGGTTGAATTTCCTGTTGCCACAACACAAATTTGTAAAATAAACTGAGCTTTGAATGGATTTCTTTATAAATCTGTGAAGATTTCAACTAAACCACCTGCCTTTGGTGTCTCCTTACCTGTTCATGTCCTTTTGATGTGGGAATGATGACAGCTAGGATACAAATGAGCTGAAAGATGGCGCCCAGAAACAGACCATAGCGCAGTAGGCTCTCCAGAAAGGTGGGTTCAGGGACCTCTGGAGGGGACAGGTCCAGTTCTGCAGACATTATGCTGCTCAGTGATTCCAAACTTTACGTCCTGTCAGAATCAGAACCAGTTATAGTTAGTTTAAGGGAATTGCAGTTGCTGTTATACAAAATACAAGCAGGAAAAATGGGAGGAAAATATGTCATTTATTTGAGAATACAAATATGCATCAAACTTGATACATTTTTAGATTCTCAGGAATGTCTCATTGGGATTAAAAAAATCTTTTTTTATTGTGAGTTCTGGCCAAGAGGAAGCAAAAAGTTACAGTTCCATCACAATGAAGTGAGAAACAAATTAGGTAAAACAATTGCAGGTTAAGGAGGCTTTCTGAAATGCGCTCAAGTGTTTTGAGTCATTCAATGATGTAGATGTATAAGGGATTTACATAAAAAAATATGTATGATAAGTACAAACTTTGAAGAAATCTTTTTTTAATTACAATGAAAAATTTTACTTGAAGAAGAGTGATATCTGTTATATGATTTTAAAATCCAAATGGTTAAGTTATGCAGACCAAATAAGTGTTGTAAATAACATTATGTATGCAGTTGTTTAATTAAGATGAGATGAGAGGACACTCAATTTGTTAAGAGTATAGCAGGACTATAAGATAAGAACACTATGGGGAAAAGAGCAGAATAAAATAGAATAAAATTGGAAATGATTAACAAAGTTTTGACTAAAACAAATAAAGGAATAAACCAAAACACTGTACCTCTCCCATCATGTATATACCACACACTTTGAATAGACTGTACATACTTAATGTTCTATTCTATATTTTGTTTTTATATTTTTATGCATAGATTTCAATTTTTGGGTAAGACACTTATGCTTATACTGTACTGTCTTATATTTTTTACACTTTTTGAATGGGAGTACAGGTATACTAAAAAAGCAATTTTCCCTAGGTGATCAATAAAATATTCTGATTCTGATTCTTTCATTAATATTAACATGTATATGTATATAAAAAACAAAGACAAATTTACACACTGGGATGACTAAGCCATACAGAGTGCTTTAGATTTATCACATAACAGTGCAGTCAGCTCAGTGATTAGACTGTAACCCTGCTCAGTGTTAATGATGGTGCACAGCTGTTACTGAAAACAATGGGAAAACTGAAGGTTTATCATGTATAAGTATTAACAGCTGGGGTTTGACAGCCTCATAAATGAGGGCTAATTTTTTTAACGATTATTTGCCTTTATTCTTTTAATATTTTATATTATGATTCTTTGCCGCATATATGAAATAAAAGAATATTTCCATCACATCTAGAAAACATACAACGTAGGCAAACACAGCACTGAGGTTAGCTCCGTTATTCACAGCATCGAATTGAGCAGCAGAAAAAAGGCAAAAACGGAGAAACGAAGGCTTACCAGTTAGAGGGAAGTGTAACTCCTCTTTCTGTTTAAGGATATTATTATTTTATTCAATACATATATGTCTAGATGAGCTATAAACGCTACTTTTGGGAAGCTTATTTAGCTTTAGGGCAGGAAAAAAAAATACACCCATTCAGCGGAAATGACGTAGCAAGTCCACATTTCACTTCCGGCACGAGACAGGATCGGTTTGATAATGGCGCGCTCTGCTGTTCGTTTTTTTAATGTTTAGTTATTATATATTTTTTTAACAACAGAACAAAAGTTAAATCATTTAATCAAAAAACTGCTAAATGAATAAGGATGACAAAAGATTATTGTAAAAGCACAATACTGTTAAAAATACATGGACATTTAATGTAACAGCCGTGTAACGTAAAAGCAGAATTTCTTTTATTATCTATTGTTATCATTGAACTACTTTGCAAACTTTTTGTAAAACTTCCTCATGTTAATTCAGCATCTTTGCACAACTCACCACTGCACTATTATCATATTCTTTCAGCCTGAAAATATTAGTCTTGTCTATTTGTTATTCTTTTTTTTTATAGTTGTTGATAATATCCCATATGTAAATTGCTTTTATTTATGTTATTATTATTTTTCATTTTTCTCTCTTTTACGCCTTTCTATTACCTTGTATGTTCAAGTATACCTGGCGATTATGCTGATTCTGATTCTGCATTTAAAATAAACCTGAAACAGATTGATTTTTCATAGGAAAAATGGTCCATGAGCCTAATTTTGTTTTCTTGAAGGGAGTGTAAATTGTCTAGAGCATGGAAAATTATTTGCCACTGATAATTTAAGTGTGTTCCTTTTGTTTTAGTTTTGTGTAGGTATGCAGTATAGGTAGTGTTTGACACATTGTTGTCCTCTTTTCAATTGACTTTTATTTACTTTTTACAAATTTGAGTAAAGTGTGTATCCTATGCTGCCTCTCTGGGTATGATGCTTAATCAATAATGCACCTCATCAATTTATTACTGCAGTTTTGTCGAGGATGCCGTTGAGTGGGCAGTGAAGGTGTGACATCACAGATTGTTATGGAAGTGTTTTGTGGAATATAATAAAGCCTGACTCTGAGGGGTCGAGATTATGTTTGCGACAGGATGGTTCTATGTAGGATGACTATTTTCAGTCAGTTGTACACACTGATTTATATAAAAGGTTTTATTTAGTATAAAATATATTATACATGTCTTCAAGGAGCAATGGTACAAATATGTAAACATAGAAGAGGCAAATAGCATAAAATAAAGGTAAAACAGAAAAGCTGATACACATTTGATTTGCTAAAGAATAATATATATAAAATAAGGCTTACTGTGCTGAGCTGGTTGAAATATACAATGTTGTAGCAGAGTCTGAAAGCTAGAAATTGAGAGTAGATTTACTACATCAGTCTATAGAAACAAGCTCATCTTGAAAATTATTCTAAATTTATTACGGTTTAATTTTACATCTTCTTGGAACATTTGGACACAGTCTTGATATTTGTCGTCATTAAAGACTTTGGATGATACTTCAGCTGTTGATGTCCAGTATCAATCTCCATTGTGTCCTTTCAGGTCTCTTCTTATGAAGTCATTTACTGAAAAACAAAATCAAGCAAATTCAGTGTCAGGAACAAATACAACAGGAAAAGACAATAATATGTCAGAAAACTGTTTTCTAGCATTGCCATCCCAGTGGAATAAAACCTCATCTCACTGAGAACAAATATATAGTTACAATGACTATAAAGACAAATTGGACTGGCTTAAATTGAAATCTTTACAGTCAGTGATGATAATATCTTGCAGTTCCATTCATTTCCTCTAGATGCCCCCATTTTATTCTAAACAGATGTATGTTGAGTGTCTCTGAGCTGATGTAATATATAGTTTTTATTTCAAACAAAAACTGCATGATGAAACATTTAAGTATGAAGTTTCAGGGGTTTTGTTTGTTTGTCATCTTACAGACAGTTATTGTGCGTTTCAGTCCAAATTTATTTGTTATGTAGTATTGTTCTAAAAATGAAACTATTATTAGTTTTCTTGTGATGCTCAGTAACAGTTTGCTTTATTTACCCAAGCTTGCATCGTTGCTCCCATTTGTATTGACACTTTTTAAACCACAGGAGCACTGAAATGAATTTTCTGGTACAGTGCACTTCCTGTTTCTATCTTTGATGCCAAAGGTGTCGACAGATACTCTGCCCTCAAAGCAAACTCGGTCAGGGTGTAGCTATTGTGATGCCGCCTTTTTGAACTTTGTCATTTAGACTTTTAGGCAATTTGTAAAAGCTTTATGATTTGAAAAACCCTCCAAGTCATTTTGTGCTTGCTTGCATTTTTGAGAGCGAGCGATCGAGTGAGAGAGAGAGAGAGAAGATAGAAAGAGAGAGAGAGAGAGAGAGAGAGAGAGAAGATAGAAAGAGAGGGAGAGAGAGATAGGGAGGTGGTGGATAGACAAGCCCATCAAAAAACCACAAGGCAGGATTTGCAAGCCTGCTGCATGCGAGTATGCATTTGCAGACTGGACCACAATTACCCAACTCCCTGGTTTCATCATATCTTTAAAAAGTACAAAATGTACAATTACTGACAATCCCAGTGGTATTCTTTTGTTGTTGTATCCACTAAAACAACATCAGTAACCGATCACTGTTTTGATGAACTAAACAATCGATGAAATGAAAGATGTAAATATCCCTGTTAGAGAGATACTGACCAAATCTTTTTTAAAACTGTCCTTGAAGGCATTCACAAAAAGTTATGAAACAATTCTTTGCAAATTAGACTGGCCCTGCACACTTGCATGCCGCACAAAGATACACACTTTTGTTGGAAGGGTAAAATAATTCACTTTGTCAGAGTGGTGCACTTCATATAGGAGCCAATTTCTGCCAGTTAAAGATATAAAAATGACAAAGTCTTCGTTGAGTTTTTTTTTCTTTTTTTGGCTCATTTTAAGTCAAAATTTTGAGATCTATAGTTAAAATTTTGACTGTAAGTCAACAATTTTGAATCCCCCCCCCACAAAATTTAAACATTACTTCCTCAAAATCTGAATTTATCTGAAAATTTGGACTTTTTGTCACACAATTTTGTGTTTTAGGCTCAGAATTTTGAATTTTTATCCAAAAATGAAACAAGTTTTCATTTTTCTTTATAACTGGCAGAACTGGGTTTCCAAACACTTTGCAATCACTGACAAATAGTTGTCTGCAGAAAGTAAGTGCACTAACTGCCGTTGCACATAAAGCACTTTTAAGGCAACTATTTAGATCAGGTATAGTCACTAAATTTTGTCAGAAAAAATGTATATATATTTGAATTTTTCCCACAAAGTTTAAACATTACTTTCTCAAAATTTGACTTTATCTGAAAAATTGACCTGTTTTCCAAAAGTTTTGACTTTTTAATCTCAAAATTCTGAGACAAAAGTTTTCATTTTTCTTTTTTTTAACTGGCAGAACTGGGTTTCCAAACACTTTGCAATCATTGACACATAGTTTTCTGCATAAAGAAAGTGCACCAACTGCTGTTGCACCTTCAAGGCAAGTATTTCGATCAGGTATAGTTTCTTAATTTTGACAGACTCCTTTAAAGGAGAAAAAACAAACAGTTAGTCATTAATACTCACCATCCTCCAGGTAGGCATAGTGGTTGATTTCTTGTTTGATGGTGACTCTCTCTGGACCTTGTTCTTCATGGTTTCCTCTGCTGGGGCTGATCTGGGTCAGACCCAGCCCCCCTGCATCTACTCTGCCTCCAGCCTTCACAGGAGCTTGGCCTTGGATGTATCCTAAAGGTGGTGACTTCCCCAGTGGTAGCACTGACTGGTGTCTTGACACCAAACCAGCTTCGTACAGATCACCAACCAGGGACTGTTCTCCCAGTTTTCCTACAGGAACTCTGGCTGGGATGCACTGGCTGGAAGTGGGGGAAGAGTGGGGGGCCATGGGGGTCCCACAGTTGCTGTAACGTTGCTGGTTTGCAGTTTGGTAGATTATGGAGCTGTTGATCAGAGTGCTGGCTCTGGACTGGTAGTAGACTGGATGGTCGTCTAATGGGTCAGGGATTAAGACGTGGGCTCTGGGGTCCACAGTGGTTAGATGGTACCGTGTTGGAGAGACATTCAAGGCCTGAAGGTTGTTGTCCTGTTCTAGGGGATGGTAATGGGACTTTACGGAGAGACCGGAAAGGGTCTGATTATCAGAATAGGTGTATGAATTCAGGGTGAAGTCATCGAGAGGTTCAGCTTTGATTGCTAGAATAAAAAAACACAGATATAATCAAATGATGGAGGATGTGAGAGATTAATGTAGGCATTATTTTCAACACAGCTGTGCTACTTTATTATAACAGAAGGGCTTTTGTGTGTTGGTTCTCCTGTCTTCTCTAAACGACAGCACAAACACTTAAACCTATGCTTCAAAATTACAATGAAGTCTAACCAAATTATTCACTAGTTTACCAATTTCAAAGTTATCAACAGAGCATAGTCCCATTGGGTCATTTAGGGGAAATATCACTACGAGTCGTCCTTAAATAAGAGTTTAATTTATGTTTTCCCATCTTCTCATCTCTCTTCAACTGACCCAGTTTAGTTTTACCGTTAACCATGTCTCTTTCCTGAAAAACTCACCAATGTGACTCATCACGAATGAAAGAGTAAGCTTGCATGTCAACTGTGAGAATGACATGTAGGTGTTGAGAGATTTAGTGAAAATATCGAAGATTTTCCCATTATAAGAATCGGTGAAAGTACTTTCCCTCAGAGTGTGGCTGCATTTCACTGCTAACAGCTTCAGGCTCATTTCTTGTAAAACTGAAACATCACAGCAAACGGAGATCAGGGACTGAAACCTGTTGTAGCTCGTAGCTACTTTCAGGTTGTATGAAGAAGGATAGTAAGAACCGATCTTATGAGAAGAATAGTTTTATTTCCTGTATTCGAATGATTTGAAAGCATTTTTCACTCTTGCATCTCTCAATATTGTGTGCATCTTTATCTTTTTTATGATCAGTTGGCATCAGTGTAAAGTAGCATTCAGCTATAGTAAATGAGCGTTGGTTTATACCTATTAAAGGTGTGTAGATGAAGTGCTGCGGCTGACTGCGCTTCTTCTTCCCATTGACGACGTAGAAGTTGACTTTGGCAGGGTGGGCGATGGTCTGCTGGTGGTAGGGTGGGACCTCTACAAAAAGCATGTTCTAGACATGGATCATAGAAAAAAAAATTAAAGATCAAACCAAGGATAAACATTAAGATTAAGAGAAACATTTCATCAAAATATCTCTTCTATTTTGGATTGAAATCAGCACCAAAAATCAAGTCATTACACATGGCCTTTAGACACATATCTGATCAGAATCTTAAGACCAGTTGAAAAATTGCACAAAACTACATGTTGCATTGTTCAGACTTAAAATGGTTCGAGGTAGAGCTTCAAGATGCAAGAAGAAGAAATGGGAGTGAAAAAAAAAAATCGAGTAATCATTTCACTTCAAATAATAAAAGTGAAAGAGTCAGCTGATCAAAAGTTTAAGATCAGAGCTCAAAAATCAGAGAATCCCTAAAATAGAAATAGAAGGTTCAAAAAAGGACGCAGTAACGAGGAGCTCCACCATTCTTGTTGATAACTTCACGCTTGTTGTGAGTGTTTCTAGGAGGCAAGTGGTAACATTGCTCTAAGTGATGAAGATGGCACTGTCTAGAGCTGATGTCCATTTTTGTAAACTTCCTTCATAATCCTTCCACGAATGTTCTCAAAGTGATTTTGATCAGGGGAACACGCAGATAAGAGTGAGGTTATTCATCTGGAAGAAGAAGTCCTTTGTGAACATTGTGAACGGCAGTGTTGTCCTGTTGAAAAACCCAGTCATTAGCACACAGACCAGGGTCCTCAGTCATGAAGGATGCCCCCTGCCCCCTGAGCGACCTGAAGCTTCATTGTTCCATTGAAAGAAAAAGCAGATCATGATGGCGCCCCCTCCACTGTGCCATGTAAAAAACATCTCAGTGGGATTTCCTTGTCATGTCAGTAACGTTGGATGCCATCAGGACCATCAACATTCAAATTTTTCAACTTTCTTCCATCTTTCAATGTCTCATCTTTGCTTCTCTCTATCAAAGTTCAAATAAGCACTTGACCTTTTTGTTCCATAATCCTCAGGACCTTTGAAGAAATTCAAAACGTCTGTTTTACTGCGTCCAACCTCAGTAGCGATGGCGTTGTTTTGGGGGAGACCTTTGACCACGTGCAAAGAGAGAAAACTATTTTGGCCTTTACCATCAGGAGGTCATGACAGTGTGAAGACCTGACAGAAAGTTTCATCAAATCCACGTTTTTTGTGCAGGTTTTGGTCTCCAAAGGCTGCAGTCTCAAACTTTTTACAAGCAGATGAACAGACTATTTTGATTCAATTGTCTTTTTCAATAAACTGCTCCCACATTTTTTTCTCTCGCTTCCCATTTCTTCTTTTTGCATTACGAAACTCTTCTTTTATCCCTTTTCAGGTTGAATAGTGCAAAATGTAAATTTGATCTATTTTTCAACTGATCTGAAGATTTTGATCTAGGTCGTCAGAGGGGAGTGTGGCCTGAGGTTTCGCACTTTGCTTTCAGTTCTGAGCACTTGTGGATTTCCAAAAGTGTCAGGAAATGTAAAAGAAGTCAGAAATTAGTTGTGTGAAATGTGACTCCAGCCCCTGGTCACATGAGATAGAAGAGAAAGCTTAAAATCAACTCACAGCTTGGGTTTTGTCTCTGTCTACTGTGGCTTCCACCTCCCACAGTTGCTTTCCATCTAAAATCAGAGAAATGAAAGTTTAACGACATTTGAGTTTCACATTTTGTGACTGATTCCAATCTTTAATGCTAAGCTAAGCTGACAAGCTGCCTTATATTTGTCATACAGAAATGACCTGAGACTTAACTCAGTGAACTTTGACATGCAAAGTTTGACATGTGTCATCTAAATGTTATTAAAAGCGCACTGAATTAGATCCAGAACTGTTAATTTGGAAATATGAGACAGTTTTATACTTTTACAGTGAGTTTAAATGCAAGAAGATTAACAGACAGTGGAAAACAGGTTCCCCCGTTATTTTTGAAGTGATAACTCCCACCTTGTTTTTTACCTGCTGCGACTGTTTTTCACCCACGCTTTGAGAAAAAAAAAAAAAAAAAAAAAAAAAAAAACAAAGCCGGTGTTCTGGGTCTGAATCTTTATCAGTCTGTTTAACCACATCCTGTTGCATGAAAAACCCCACACCAAGCAAAAGAGCGGCCTCACATGCATTCAACTGTACCCAACCTGCTCTCAAACCAAACAACCTGACAACACTGTGTGGGCAGAGGGAGCAGTAACAAGGTGCGACATTTCCACATAGAAATAAATAAAAGTTGTCACTTCCAGTTAGAGACAGAAGATTTGATCTAATGTGCTATTTAATCAAAGTAAAAAGTGTGGGCTGGAGGAAGATGTGCGTCACTAAAAGCTGCCGGGGCGATATGCAAATAATCTGAAACACACAGTTCAAGCAGGTGGATACACAAGAGCAGGATATATGTGGGCCTCAGAGACACTCATGGTAACAATACATGAATCTATTTTAATCACAGAAACTAAATATACTAACACAACAACCACACCTCAATAAGAAACATACAAACGCAGCAGTTTCTTTCTAATAAACACACACATACATAGAAATATGTGGGTGAATATTTGTATCATTAATATAGGTCAGGCTACTTTTGCATATAAAGGGATTTTACTTGTTGACTTTTTGAGCTTTACTCACTTAAGTTAATACATATTATCAGCTTTTAGGCAAGTCTGGCTAGTTGTGTGTGTCTTACTGATCTGCCATTTCTGTGATGGCAGCTCAGTGTGAGCCGCTGCCTGCTGACAGTGACAGCAGCATAAAGACTGAGATTATCAAGATGTGAGGCAGCTGCTGATGAAGGTGTCTTAACTGGGCGACCTCAACAGTTTTCAGATTTCAGGTCGTTGATAGCTTACTCTGGAGGTCCATATTTGCTGAGTGGGACAGAGGGGACCAAGATTTGGCCTCTGAGATAAGAATGAGAATGGGATAGAAAGTCATGATATTCTATCTCGCTTTCTCATGATTTGACTTTCCATATCATAATCATTTTTCAGATCTTACAATTTTTGGCTTTGAAGTTTAATCCTTTAATTCTGACTTTGCCACACATAATTTTGATGTTTTATCCCACAAATTTGATTCACTTTCTCATAATTCTGACTATTTATGACAGTTGTGACCTCATGTCTTACGATACATAGAAGCCCATTCAGTCAGTTAAAAAACAAAATAAAAAACTTAGCTTTGTTGAGATTTTTTTTCCCTCGTATTAAGTCATAATTTTAGAGGAAAAAAAATTAAAATTGTGAGCTTAAAAAGTCAAATTTATAACAAAATAAGTCAAATTATGAGCTAAAAAGTAAATATTTTGATATAAAAGTCACTATTATTAGAAAGTATGCCAAAATTCAAAAAAAGTCATAAAGATGAGATATGTTGAAATTGTGGCATAAAATGTTGTAATTATGGGATATAATAAATGGTAATAATTATGAGATTTAAGTCACAATTGTTAGTTAATATGTCCAAATAATGTGATACCTGAAAGGAAGAAACCTTACTAAGCAGTAGCTTCACTTTGGAGTGAGCTCTAGCTGCTGTTTAATATCACAGAAAAATGGATTGTGAGCTATACCACATGAAATGAAAAAAAAAGAAGAAATGACATATTAACTAGGCCAGTAGATATACATGAGCTTTATCTCATAATTTGGGCTTCTTGTCCCATAACTCGGATATTTTGTCATTAACTTGTAACTTTAGTATCTCATAGCTTTAAGTATTTATCATATAGCGCTAGTTATGACATAATACGGGCAAAAAAAATAAAAGCTCAACAAAGTCAGTTTCCCATTTTCATTTTAACTGACAGAAATGAGTTTCTATACAATTATGACTTGGTATTCCATTATCTTATTTGCTTTTTTACTTTCATGACCTCACATCTGGGCTTTGTCTTCCAGTTAGCCAAGTCTCTTTTTTTTACTTGGCACAAATGAGCATCCATGGATCACAACACCAGACAAATTAAATAACAGGAAAACAGAGCAACTTGGCTATCCTCCTTGTATTTGTAATAATTTGTTCTGTAATGTATTTTTGTCCTACTGTGTCCTTAAGTTAATAAGATAAAAGCTGCATTTGACCATCACAAACTGGTTGCATCTGGGAACTAAAGGGACATTACACATGACCAGAGACTAATAACTGTTCAGTCTTGATGTCCTCACCTTGTGTTTTCTCTGAGAAAATCACTTTAGAGTCAGAGGTGAAATTCTGCCCAGTGAGGACCATTTGTTGACCCCCCAGCACCGAGCACCGGTCCAGGTCCTGCCTCTCGACTGCAGGAAGCTCCTGAGCTGAGCGCTGGGCTGAGGAGACAGGGGATAGATGTTTGAAAGACTGCGTACAGGAGAAAACATCAACATATTTTTGATGGTTGATCATTCAAATTAAGCCTGAAGTTGATGTGTTATAAAGCTTGAACTAGCCTGACATGTTTGTGGCTAGATAAGTGTCATCAAATCAGGAAATGACCTTTTGATTTAGGATCTCATTGGTGGAAGATGCTTTTTGTTTTTACATAGTGAAGTGGTTAGAATAAAAGTAATGCTAAAGTAATTTAAAGCTGGTTTTATCAGGAATAAAACTCTTCTTACAGCATTCAATAGGATCAGATGCGACTTGCAGGGAGACGAGCTGGCCTCCAGTTTGAGGAACATGGACACGAAACACCAAACGCACTCGTGTGTTTTTCCTTCCAATGTCCGTCTCGCCGTTCCTCAGCTCGATGTCGGCGTTTCTCAGCTTCAGGATTCCTACGCAGTCGATCCTGTGGTTTAAAAGTGACAGTCGAGATTCTCAGTTTATGAAACTAGTCCCAAAAGCTTGCACCAGAAAGTCTCTGAACAGTTTTCTCATCTTTCACTTCATGCAGGCCCCTGATTTGTCATTTGAGATGTTGTTGGACTTACTGTCAGCCTGCAACATTTTTACGAAGACCCAGCCCTTTAGTGAATTTGTTAAGTTTGTTTGCTGTAAGTGATAAGTGGGAGTTTCTCGAAAGTTTTAGTTTCAACCAACACCAAAAGACGAGATTACCAAGAATGAAATGTGTGTCTTTCACTCTTTTTCTGCAACTTACGTCACTCTCATGTGGTTTTTTGGCTCCAGAGGTATCTCTAAAACTTTGGTCCCATTGATCATCCTCTCCATACTGGGTGTGGTGACTGTTTTCCCTGTGATGCGGTGGACTTGGTAGAAAGCGTGCGGCTTCAGGAGTCTCTCGTCAGCTGTCCCTATGAAGACCTGCAGCACCAGAGGAGCTGTGCCTTGATACCCTCGGAGCTGGTAACAGCAAGAGAGGGGATTAAATGCTTCACACTGAGTTAAACCCACTATAATATCATTAATGTGTGCAGAGAGTTAATTTACAACAGCATGTTAAATCTAATCTCCTGTGAGGGCAATTTCACAGGTCACAATCAAACTGGTGTAACAAGAACATTGATTTGCATGGCAGTGTCAGGACAAGTCACGGTTACAAATTATTAACTCTAAAAGAGTAAACTCATTCATGAGGGGTCATTAAATCTAACTGACTCCCACAGATGTGTTTGAAGCCGTGGACGTCCACATAAATGCCCTTGTGTTGTGGAAATGTGACATGAGGCTCCATCTTCGTTTGCATAACTGTCTGCTTTACATAGAGACAACACTATCCAAGAGATACAATCATGTATTTAATCCCCTGCTACTTCATTTCTGTTATGAAAAATTAGCACTGACACGGATGAAAAGTTAGAGTGATACACCTCTGCAAAGACAAGTCAAATTAAGGTGAAGCCAAATGATGCATTCATTATACATCCAGTGATTCACTATTTGTTCCAACATGATTTAGAAAGTAAAGCATTAAAGGCACCTGAATTTCTGGATGACCTCCATTCGGGGTCTTGACGGCTCCCCGGCTGCCCTCGGTCTCATAGTGAGCTCTGTGGTAAGACTTGGGATGCTGTTGAATGAGGAGCTCGTACTGAGCGGACTGGCTGGGGAGCGGCCGCTCTAAAAATGGAAGTGGATTCAAAGGGAGACCGCTGTTGGGAAAAACAGGATAGAGAGAGAATTTAAAGTTTGAAAACAGAAAAGTTTTACTCTAAATATAACTCTTTTTTTGATGTGACATGAAAAGTGAGCCTTGTATTGGTGCATTCGCTGAAATATTAAGTATTGTGCCTTCTGTACTTAAGGCTCTCAAGAGGGTTTATCTTGTCCATGAGCTATAGTTGATCCACCAAATCAGAGAATCACTACTTCTATTGAATTACTAAACCATCTGTTTGCATCCCACTGATTGTGTGGTATTTGCTATTAAAGAAGACATTAAGGTGTTCTTATATGTATACCTGTGTTGTAAGCATCCATTGGCATCTGAGCCTTTGACTATGATCGACTGTCGTGGCCTTATTGGAAACGGGACGGTGTTTGGGTCTCAATACTCGACAACAGATTTTAGCACTTCTGCAATGACTCATATTTTCAGACACTTGATCCAAACTAAAAGAGCACCAGTCCGAGTATCTTTACCATACAATATTATATTTTCTAATATCCGAGAAACACAAATTTCTTCTTTTTCTAATTCTTTGCATTTGGTCATGTCTCAGCTATAAATTACACAACCTGTGCATTTGTCATATGTATTACATTAACAGCCTCTATTAGATTAACACTACTTATTGAGAGTAAATCCTACACTGTTGGAAAGTCTGTTTCACTTTCAAATGGTGTCACATTTGTAGGGAACATGCATTTGTGAGATGAGCAGCAGAAATAAGTGTGAGGGCTGTGCCCATGCAAAATTTGCAGAATCTTTGCCAACGCCACACGGCTTATTCTACCAAACACTCTTGTTTGGAGTTGATGGGTTGATGATTGAAGTCTGCCAATGTGGTGCAAACCAGGCCCCCAGAGGAACCATAAGCTCCAAAAAAGAATGAGTAGCAACAGGAGAATGCGTTGTTTGGCATTGGCAGAGAAGATTTGGCAACCACATACTCATCTCTGTTGCTCAGCCCACAAATAGTTGTTTCTTACAAATATGGCTCCATTTAAAAGTGAAATAAACAGGCTATCTAAATGTATAAGATAACACATATTTCTATTTAAAGGTGAAATGTTTGGCTCATTTTAAAACACCCCTTAAAGTGATAATTGCACACCTGTAGGCTCCGTGGTGGACTGGATGGGGACCAGGCCACACAGCAGGAATCATATATAAGGGTTCAGACTTGACCTCTGGAGCTCCTGCCCGACCTGCTCTCTCCTGCTCATACACCCACTCCAACTCCTCCCCATACGCACAGTCCTGTCTTTGGACCTGCCCGTACGTGTCCCTCACCCCTGCAGAGGTCATCGCTCTGGGTAGACCGGAGCTGAGGCTCATCAGCATCTCCTCCAATCCTGGAGTCAGAGTCTGAGCGGGAGGCTGGAAGTCGGCTTGTGCCTGGTACTGGTGGACGTAATAGGGGCCCTGTTGCTCATGGGGCGATGGGATGGGGCTGGGGCTTCGGGAACGCTGCTTGATAGGAGTTCCTCCTTGGCAAGAGCCGGCTGGGTCAAAAGAACGTTTTCCATGAGGGGAGACCGAGCGGGAGCGCTGGTGGGGAAGAGGCGAAGCAGTGCGTTGATTCTGGGGCTGGAGATAGGTCTCATCTGTGATGCTATTTCGAGGTGAAGCTCCAGGAGAGGAGTGGGCAGAGGAGGTGTTGATGTTCTGAAGGCCTGGAAGGAGGTCTAAAGCTGATAACGTCATACCACCACCACCGTTACCTCCATGGGAAGGGGAGTGGCAGGGTGACACCACAGGAGAGTACGCCTCAGCAGGCCAACCTGTGGAGGAGTTACTGCTGGCAGGGCTCACACACTCTCTGTAGGCGCCAAGAGCTTTGCTGCCAGGGCTTGGCTCTAGGGTCTGAGAGCTGATAGAGTCCCCCGATGGAGTGATCTCAATCCTGGGGCTGGGGGCAGGAATGGTCCCAGGTCTTGATGTCAGGCCCAAAGAGTCCAGCACTGTCCCTGTCAGGTGCTCTGTGGTGGGGTCATGAGAGGAAGAGGAGGGATTGAAGCTGCAGGATGACTGGTTTAAGGAGGTGTGATGGTCGACCACCAGCAGGGGAGGCTGCTGCTCATTCTGGAGGAGGGTGCCTGCGTCATCTGATAAAAAAAAGCAGAGACTTAGTGCGTGAAAATTACTTTCAATATTTCTACTAGGGATGCACGACATTGAGAAATTACGACACTATTTAAAGATTACAGCTTCACTCTGTTCAGCTGAATTCTCCCTGATTCCCCCTGAACTAATGATATCAGACTCTCACTTAAGTGCCTCTAACTGTGAACACTTTAAGCGTTTTGCAAAGAGTCTTAATCATGTTGATATCCGTTAATTATTGATATTGATGTATAATGTGTCCTGCAAGTGATTCCTCTCACATCAGGTCAGACTTCAAATAGGATCCAACCATTTAAGCTTCCCTCTGCGACTAAATAATATTACAGATATTTTCTTAAATAATATGCTGCATCACTCCACCCCCATGTACAAGAGCCTGAGAGACTGTAGTCCGCTCACAGGCTGAGTAGATGCTCTGCGGCTCACAGAGTTTGTCCTCCTCCGACATTTTGCTTTTCTGTAGGCTTGAATAATATTTTCACAGTGAGATGAATTAATGAAAAGTAATATTTGGATACATTTCTAGAGCAAGCACAATGCATTTTGTGAAGATGGTCCGCCTTGGAATGAGAAAAAGGGCGATTTCTGCAGCAAGCAAAGCAAACTTTAAGCAACAGTTTACTTCGACCATGTCAAGTTCATGGCAGCTCATGAAATCACAAGGTGTGTGAAAGAAGACGTTTAATAAATAATAAAATGGGCAGATAGAAGATTCAAGCTTTGGCCTTAAAAAACAAACCTCTGACTGAAGACAAGGCTGAACAAAGCCGCAGCCTTTAACCCTGAAAGTGTTACATATTGCACCTTATGTGATATGAACTATAAGCAAACTGTCAGACTGTCACATCCACTGCTCTCACTTTCTTGGTAACACCACTAACACTGCACGTCACTATGCCCGACTCTGATAACATCTGGTGAGACGACAGCGCAGAGAAGTTGCTCTAATTGTGAGAGCTGTTGCGTTATGTGGTAAAACACATAAATGAATTCTCATTAACATCTATCAGTCATGTGATTGGGCGAAGACAGGCTAATCACATATTAGCTCAAATATTTTGGGACATGTTATATTGTTTGCGATACGAATATTTCTCACGTGCGCATCACAATGGCAATACTGAAACAATTTATCATGCAGCCTTAACTTTTAGCAAAATTACCCCCATATTACTGTAGACATAACTTTATGAAAAAGTGCCAAATCTGTTGGTTTGGAAAATGAAGTCAACAATTGAACAATTAATTTACTGCAATGATACGTCAGGATACTTTGCAAAAAGATAATACCTACTCCTGTGCTTGCTGCAAGAGTACTAATCTCTGAAACCACACAAGAAAATCTCACCTCTTGTATTTTCCTGGAAACCGTTTCCAATGAGGTAGAAACATCAACTGTCATTTTAAAGTCTACGTAAATGTACACAGTAGCCCCACTTTGACATCGTACGGGGTACAAACACCTTGAAAATACCTCAGACTTTGAATATTAAGTTCAGATCTGTCACACTTTAAATCTGTTTTGGTTCACTTTCTTTGCATTTGAAGTGTGAAGATCTCAAGTTTTTCAATCAGAAAAGTACAAATCTTCAAACCTCAAGAGCTAGTTTGTTCTTGATGATGTACTACCTTTTAATAAATGTACTAAAATTCATATCACTCTATCTGATTTGTAACTTTTCGTGCGTCTCCACAAGATGTAAAACAGTTCTTGTGGGAGCAATGTGTGAGACTCTTTGATGCATTTGCATGGCTGCACACCGCAAAGTTGTGTTGAGTAACACTTTGCACATACAGTCAACTGTGCTGCACCAAGGCGCCCTTTTTGGTTAATTTTTTCTAGACTATTCTTTCTCTTTGTACCTGAAACATATGCTGTGTTATTTATCAATTAAAACATTTAAATGACAGGACTCAGCTTTTTTCCTACAAATATACATCAATCATATTTGTATTGTTCTGAATTATCTGTGACCTTTTTCATCCACGTGTTGAAGTCAGATATACATTTGAGTGTGAGCACAGAAAAACTGCACCTTTTCAGCAAAAAGTTAATAGTTTGAAATCATTCTTATCCTGAGACCACAGCT
The DNA here is from genome assembly GCA_008086565.1 of Thalassoma bifasciatum. Taxonomy (NCBI): domain Eukaryota; kingdom Metazoa; phylum Chordata; class Actinopteri; order Labriformes; family Labridae; genus Thalassoma; species Thalassoma bifasciatum. The sequence goes on along the minus strand of RPOG01000877.1, from coordinate 14,080 downwards.
TTTATTTTCTGTTTAATTTTTTTAGACAGACATCAGGTTGTGTTTGCTTCCCTTTTGACTTTATGACTCTGAACAGAGGAGGATAACCTGTGAACATCAGTGCCTGACAGCTAAGTGCTTCCTGATGGAAATCCCAAAGCCACTTAAAACTTACTCAACACACACACACGCACACACACACCACAGGGTCAACATTATTTGCAATGATAACACAACACTAGGGATAGAACTTAATGTTAAATATACTTCAATTCAATTCTGCTTCATACACACCATTGTCACTGCCAGGAAAGTCTCCTCCAGCTGTGTTATACAGAAACAGGTCTGAAAAGTCCAGTTCCTCCTGACTGATGTCCTGACCCAGACCCTCGGTGAGCCCCAAACCTCCAGAAGTCATCTCCAGCCTTTGGTATCTCAAATGTTTGCGCAAATTTAAAAAGGTAAAAAAACTTTCAAGCTCTCAAGGTTAATTGAGCTGTTTGAATCAAATAAACAGAAATCAAAATGAAAGAATTGGTAGTTCTTTCTCTCTTTCTGTGTCTAAAACATCGGCAGCTGCTCAAATATGACATCCAACTGCACGACATGAGAAAATGAGCGGCGACAGACACTTCCTGTCACTGCTGCTCACAACCAGCAGACAGAAGGTGTGCCCCAGCCTTTGCGTGTGTGAGTGTGTGTGTGTGAGTGAGAGAGAGAGAGAGAGTGTGTGTATGTGTGTGTGATGTGTGCAAGTGATGAAAGTGCAGCTCGGCTTCTCACAGCCTCCAAACTCACAGGCTTCATTTCCTTTTGTTGAGTAACAGTGAAGAAGACCTGCAATGTAGTGCACAGGCAAACAAACATTTTTCAAACTTTTGGCAGTGATTAAAGACTACAGATATAAACTAGCCTAGTATATTTACAGGGACATAAATCAACATGCACTGTCCCTTTAAACTAAATCAATAAACCAATTAATCTGAAAATAATGTAGATACATTTTTATTATTTATATAAATCTGAATGCATATGTACACTCAAAGATGAAACATGTAAACAAAAAATTTATCAAGAGGTTCCATCGAAATGTATTGAGACAGTTGAAAGCAACAATTTTAAGTTCAACTTATTTGACCCTGAAATGTGTGAATTAACCTATCTGAATTAATTGGTTTATTTATTTAGTTTCCAGTGACAGTGCATATTAATTATGCCAGTTACTGAAATATCAATACCTCAGATCCCAGATCCTTATGTTTTAAAATCTATTCCCAAATCAAAATATTGGTACTTTTGAGACTTCATACATTTGGGATGTATGCTTATCATCTAAAGGAACTCAACTGTTAAAGTCTTGTCTAAATAATGAATGGTTAGCAGGAACTACTTTTTCTTCCACCTGCATGAGAGCGGAATATGCAAGGGCAGATTACATAAGTGCAAATTGCAAAATTTGTGTTTTTCAGTTATTGGATATTCTTATGGATACCAAACAATTTTCTAGATTTGTCTCTAATTGTTGTGAATAACATTTTTCTCTACACTCATGTTGTCACAATAATATGATTTCAAAATGTCTTTCCAACCCAGAATTCCCACATTTAGGGACATAATGGCAACAACTGACTAAAAATAGCAAACTATTCTTTCCTGTAAATGTGTGGTTTAAAAAAAAAAGTTGTCCTTTTAACTATATGTGTTAAGAAAGAAAAATGTACCTGTTGAATCTTCAATATGAGGCTCTTACATAACAATCTTTAATGGAAATTGGCAGCCAGTCTTTTATCTGGTCTTCATTTATAAAATGTCTGTTTCTCCTACTTCCACCACTTCTTAAACTGATTTGACTTAAAATTTGCAGATTATAAGTGAAGTCTGATATATACATTGTTTTAGAGGTTTTGCATCATTTTGGGAATATTTCCTGGTTCTGATTCTCATATGAGCCTCATTATATTTATATATGATAGTTTATAAACAGTAATATATTGTCCTGCAACTGGTTTCCAATACACTAATCTTTGATTCTTCATAATGTAAGTTTGGACCAGATTAAATAATAAAAGTAACATCTAGTTTGCCAGCATCCTTTGACCACTAGGTGGCACAATTTTACAACTTCTGTTTGCAGATCTGCTCCACGTCTGTCGAACTTTAGTGTCTTATTTTCTGTGATTTGCTGTAATCTACCCTCAAAATTAGTTTCATCAACATAAATCTGAGTTTTAGAATTTTTTTTCCTCAAAAAACTTCTCAGGAGACCCAACAGATCTCTGATCAAGTTGCAGACCAATTTTCTCTGCCTTCATTTACTAGGCGTTCTGTTTTTTGTCATTATTTTAAATTGTCTGTGATTTTTTTAACATCACTATTTTTACAGTGATTTGTTTTTCTGTGTTTTTAATTACCTGTCTTGTTTTTTTTGCAAATGCACTCTGTAGATAATGTGTTGTTAAGTGTTTACAAAGATTAAAAAAGAGCCAAATTAACTCATTTTAACATTGATTTTCTTTCTTTTTGTTCTCAAAAAGCCTGCATCATTCCAGCTGACTACTGGAGCTTGTCTGCTTCACGTGCTGATGTCACCTGAGGTCACATGTGAGTCTTAAGGCCAAACAGCAGTCATGTGAGAGTCATCAGAGTCGCATGAATCAAGGTGTTAATCGCTGTGAAACTGTCATGGAGACGTTGTCAGAACAAGTAGCGTGATAAGCTGATTGAGGACGTCACTTATCGCTTGTAGCCACTTTGAAGCTATTAGGCCTCACGTCTTTCATAATTGTGCACACTTTCTGTTTTCAAAAGAGCATCTTGTCGCCTACTTTGAGTGAAGGATGACAGTCAGTGTAGCTGAGTCAAAAATCAACTACTCATGGTTGAAGTGATCAACCAAGAAAGCAAAGTTCTCACAAAGCTGTACCCTCAGTGCCAAAGCGTGCCAGCGAAAACTGCATGAGCTTAACACTTTCACTGAAAAGAATACAAGAATTACAGAAACCTAAACCCTTTTGTTTGTTTTTGGCTGTGAAGCTGGTCAGTGACTTAATTTTGTAGTTGGCTACTAAATCCATTTACAACAGATGCGACATTTACACGTTTTTTACCCTCAAGCCAGATGGGACTTGTTGGCCATTTCAGAAGTTGTCATTTTCAAGACACATGACTGATGTAATGTGCTGTGATTGGCTGAAATCAAGTGTTTTTCTGTCACATCATCAACTCAGAAGTTGATCACTCTGAATTGAGCTTTCAGGATTATTGTTGCACAAAATGGTTAAGTATTTCCATGGATTTGGCTGCACTAGTCTTTTGTAAACATTGTAAATTGAGGCATTGCCTACCGCCTACTACTTTCACATGTGGTATGTAGTTTGTGATTTGGAAAACAGCCAATATTTCTCTTTTTATTGCTGACTGAGTCCTTCTCTGTGATCTTTATTATGCTCTGTGCGTTTTTCAACATTTGTTCACAGATAATCGGTCATCTTCAAATCAAATCTGACTGTGCACGTCTATATCTGTCCATTCCATTTTTTACATTCATGTACTTCCAATATGGCCGTTCATATAGATAAATATCCAAGCCGTGGCATCAGTACTAACACTGAATGTTTTTGCTAAGAGGAGGCTGATTGACTCACTGCAGAACAAATCAATGTATGGGTCGAATTAATCATTGAAAAATTTGCCTAAAGAGAGTTTAGTGGATGTGGGCCACTTATTCAGAGAAGTTTCAGACAAAATAACTAGTTAATCAACTGAAATAGCTACTATAGTTGATGAAGTCAGTGGGGTTTTTTTATTGTAGGCAACCAAAAAAGTCGATATCCAGAAGTTAGGTTCAGGCTTTGCCGCAGAATATCAAGATGCCTCTTCTTCAAGACACCATTCTCTAAAAAATACCTGGAGCACATTGAAAAAGCCGGAAAATGAAAAGGTTAGTTCTCAACATACAGCTACTTTTCCTGAAGAGTTACTGTGTTTTAAGTGAAACGGTTTTTGGGCAAACAGAGAGGGACTGAAGTTGGATGAATGAAAACAAAAAATTCTCTGTAGTAATATGAAAAACTAGACGCTTTACAGCCGACGCCCTTTGAGGAAAGGTAACAGATCCTGTGACAAGTCACAAGTGTTCGTGTCTTTGTTTCAATCTGTCACAAGCCGACACGGTTGAAAGCTCTTCCACAGAAACACATCATGCTAACCTCAAGTGTGCGAGCGCTCTGCTTTGTTTGAAAGCATCCAATCAAAATGAAATCATCTGAAGAGGATTGGGACTTATTTGATGTAAAAATGCACTGCTTATCCAGAATTAGCCTTTAATGACAGAGATCCTGTATTAGACAGAATTCTCCTGAAACTAGAGCCCGTCTTATTACAGAAACAGAAACAGACATACACTAAGAGTTTAGTTAAGTAAGCTTTATAATACTAAGAAAAACTCAAACTGTATAACCTCTAAATCTCCCTAAGACTTTAATACCGAGCCTTGGCACTGCTCCAGTTTGGAAGAATAACGCTGCAAAGGCATCTTTACACGTTTGAATGAGTTTATTTCAGTGAATAAAATATGTCTCTACACAAAAAAATGTACAATAATACAATATTACAATATTATAATTGCATTTTATATACACAATGAAACAAACATATGTGACATATATATGTCACAACCACATCCTCACATATGACAAATGGATAAGATTAAGATCAGAGGACAGCTGCCTTGGTCCGTCATTCACTTTGTACACACAGACTGCGTTTCAGTCATTCATTAACAGTCCAAAGAAATATTTTCACAATAAGTCTGAGGTATTTATGGCATGATTACATGTGTACGAATTTATGTATTTTATTTCTATTTACAGAGCAGCAGTATAAGGAGTCACTTGACCCGTCGGGCCGGCGTCTTCTGGGTTTACATCCAGAAGAGTTGAAAATGGAGCCTGAGAAAGAGAGAGAGGAGAAGAAAAAGGTTTTAATATGTGCAGACTACATCCTGATAATGTTACCATTAGTTACAGATAAAGCTTTGTTTAACTCAAGATGAAATTTTAAAGTAGCTTATGATGATGCAAGTGTTCATCTTTGCCCGTAACAATGATGATTAAGAAGGTGAGGGTTACAGTAGGATGATACACCATGTTCTGTTAACTAAACAGACAAACAAACGTGAAAAATTGTTCCTCTTTTTTGTGCTTTTTGGGAAAACTGTAGGTAATCGATGCACAATTCATATCCGTGGAAGACATCTAAAGCTGCAGCGAGCTTAGCTTTGTTTAGATTAGCACAAAGACCAAACAATTTTATGCAGATGTTCTGGTTCTGCCAAAAGGTTTTAAGGTTCCTTTCCAATTCTCATGTCAATTATAAGTGTTAAGACTAAAAACTAAAGTATACAATGTGGTGAAGTCAAGTCTTAAAAACAACAGCTTTTATTTTGTAAGACTTTTAGTTCACTGGTATCAGTTTTTCAAAAGCTTCTGCCAAGTTTCTTGCAACTTGAGAGAGCAAAGAAGTTGTTTCACAAACCATTTGATCAAAAATGAGTCAGCCTTTGAAGTGCTGGTAGATTTTGATACTATTAGACTTTTTTTTCACTTGTTTCTTGTCTCTTTTTGCAAGACCAAGCTCCTGGCGTTAGTCTGATATTGTACAAACTTAAATGAGATGTGACTCAACATTCTCAGACTTTTGTTTTTATAAACGAAAACTTGAAAATTCAAGCATAAGGAGAAGGATCAAGAGATCTTCTCACCTCATCTCTTGATGAAAGCAACAGGAAGTTCTCTTTTGGGGACCAGAAGTCCTGAGTGGATCACGTCGAGAGGCTCGTTATCTGTTGCCACGATTTCATAGTCTCTGACCAACTGTAAGAGATGTAAACAGTTTATTTGATCAGTCCAGAGTGACACATGGCAGCAAAAAAAGGCAGATGGTCTATGACTGATGATGAAAGCTGATATGATCTTCGTTCACTCTTACCCAGCACATTGCCAGCTGCAGCTGCAGCTCCGCCAGCCGCCGGCCGATGCACATCCTCTTTCCGATACCGAAGGGAAGGTGGGCGAAGGGGTTGATTGTGAAGTTCTCCCGCAGCCAGCGCTCAGGTTTGAACTGCTTTCCATCATCAAAATACTCCTCGTTTGAGCCCAGTGCATGAGTGTTTATCATTAAAACTGTCTGCAAAGAGGCAAAAATAACAATATAAATGAGTTTTTCTCAGTTTTATGGTTCTATTGTTAATTAGTAGTCGTCCTATAAAGATGTCAGTGATAGGTGAGATTTTCAGAGAAGACTCCAACACTTTTGAGCTTCTATGAGGCTGATTGCATAGCTTTACACACTTCTAACAGTTGCTCCATTTAAACAACAGGTTACATGAACCTGTTTTTGCAACATGCTTCTTTTAGACATTGGTCAAATGTAAATAAATACAGTAATGTAATCTGCTCATGTCAGATGTAAAGCAATGAGAACTAAGCCACTTACTCCTTTGGGAATGGCATAATCTCCCAACACAGTGTCTTTGTCCAGGGTTCTGCTGGTGAATGGGACTGATGGTGATAACCTGTAAGAAATAAGAAAGTTATGTGACTACAGTCTCAGATAAGCTATGGTGTAGCATAACACACATCTCTAAGCTCTTTAACTGCAGCTATACAAACTCCAGTGTTTTTCCCAGTTTAAGAGAAGGAGAGATATAATCTATCTTTCCTAATCCAGTCAGTCATTTACATTCTCAGCGTGATGTCGTTATGGCAAAACTTAAAAACAGGCGTAGAAAACTTGTGACTGCATGAGAAAAAGGGGGAGACTGGACCATATATGGGTCAGGAAGTAATCTGAACGTGACCAGGCGGCAATTTTAAGCTGGGATCACTGGTTGTTACTAATCATACCTCTTTATCTCATGGAGCTTATTTTTAAGCCAGTCAAGTGTGGGAGTTTTGACTCTTAATCACTGTGTTTATGGGTGAAATAATCATGAGATCCCTGCTACTGTTTCATAACTGGGGTTTTAAATATAAAAATAACTATTCTTTGTGGATAACTGTCCTATTATATCATGTAACATAAAGAGTTAATGCATTCCAGGGAGGTTTAGTGACAAAAGCTGCAGTTCTTTGGATGGCCACTTGAGGCAGATCCCAAAAGTGAGCCAAGCCCTATGGACTCCCATGTTAAATCCCAAACTACAAAACATGTAAAATAAACTATTTAATAGAATCATATTACAAAAACTCCCTCTAAAATCATTCCAACTGTACTAAGAATTATTCTTAATTCTGACTTATCTCTTTCTTTAAGTTGTACTTGCAACTATTTCTTTGACAGTATCAAGCAGGGTCTTTTTTGTTATCTTTATTGTTCGTAATCTTGTTTTGGGTGGTTTTTAGCCTTTTATGCTGTATATTATTGTATTTTCTTCCACTCCCCTTCACATTTCTTTTTTATTTCTCTTTTACTTTTACTCTGTTATGTCTTCTCTTTACTTTCTTTTTCTATGTTCTTTCTTTAATGTTCAATTTCCATACTGTAAAACATTATTATTATTATTATTATTATTATTATTATAAGCATAGTAAGCGGGCTAACCTAGCCGTCAATTTGTTCATAGTCACATCAGTTAATTCCAGCCACTTAGCTTTATTTATTGACTACATTTATTATTTTCTGTCATGGAAATCAGGATTCATAGCTTGCAATGTAATATATCCCAAGATACAATAAGTCTCTATGTTTCTGAAGTCATTAAACTCTAGTCTTATGCTGTCAGCTTGACTCATTTTTTTGATATCTGCTGCCAGAAAAAAGCTAACTCACTCAATTCTTGCCATGCATTGATTTCATTGATGCTACATGTACATGAGATTAAACGCTAAAAATTATTGTCCAGCTTGGCCTGGATGAGAAAACTTCTGATAAATAAATTCTTTCATTGAAGTTAGCGTTTTGTGTTAGAAGCTTGTCCTGTGATTAAACACTTTCATACAGACTATTTAATATCATCAGCTTGTTTTTTTTAGCTACAATGAAGAGAAAGTTGAACTCTGATGGCTTATCATTATCGAAATAGTCAAAAAATAAAGATGTCACCAGTTTCATTGACAGACTCTGAGTTTAAAAGTCTGTATTTAAAAGCCTGTTTTTCTATATCTGTTTTATTGCCCGTGACTAAGTTGTACTGTACCTCATAGACTCCTTGAGGCAGGCTTTGAGGTAGGGCATGCTCTTGATGTGCTCTCCACACGGGTCCTGGTCGGCAGGCACCACCTCTCTGATCTCCTGCAGTAACTTCCTCTGGGCTCCAGGGTTACGTGACAGGTTGAAAATAGCCCACAGCATACTGTTGGCAGTCTGAGAAACATAAACACAGCCAGCGAGAGAGAGAGAGAGAAAGAAAGAGAGGGAGAGAGAGAGGGAAGAAAGGAGTCAGAGAGGGGATGTCACTTCCTCGGGCAGCTACCCTAAGTGCATTCCTCAGTGGGGTCCTGAAAGGAGCTGAGGAATGTTTGAGGTTCCTCAAAGGCTCCTCAGTTACATCCACACCACATTCATGTTCTGCTTTGAAGCACTGTAACTGCAGCACCTGTTTGTACTGGAGGCTGGGCATTTTTCCCTGTACGCTACTCCAGGGAAAATGGGCCAAAGGTAAAACATTCAAAAGTTAACGTGTGTTTTTGGCCACATGTTGCTGCTGTTTGGGCATTAGATGATTTTACATCTTAATAGTTTTAACTGCAATTGAACAAGTTATGAGGGCTACAAATAAACAGCTGCAATACAAATGAGAAACAGTGGGCCAAGCTGAGCCTAGCTTAGCATAAACACTTAAGAACACAGCTAACCGTGCTCTCTGAAAAGAAAACTCTCTGTAATGATCTAATTGTGATTATTTTTCCTCGTATTGCAATTCTGATTTATTGTGTGATTATTCGAAGGCTCCTCTTCTTATGTGTTGTTAAACAGACACATTTTTGGGAATGATAATTGACATTACTAACAGCATCACAATCACTCGTGACATTTTTTTGCTACATGTGACTGCTTTGTGACCATTTCAGTCACTTTTTACCCTTTTTTTGCCACTGTTGGGCCATTTCTTACTACTTCTCTGACCATTTTTGCCACCTTAAACTTAGTTTTAATGCTACTTTTTGCCACTTTGATTGTTTCTCTTGCAAAAACTTGTTTCAACAATTTGGCTCTTAGGTTGAGTAGGGTTGAATAACACTAGTGTAGTGCACAACACATCTACAACTGGACATATTTGATGTTAAAGAAAACATTGAACTGTCTAGGATAAGAATATTGCAGCAGGTCATATTATCACTACATCTAATCTGTGATTGATTGCCCAGCCCTATAAAAATTTGCATCAATTTAGCTACCAATAAGAAAAGCCAGACAATAAGTGAGTTTTGCGGTGTTCATTGTATTGATTTTAAGGAGCACATTTCCCTGTGGTGTCACATACCGTCTCCACTCCTCCGATCTGCAGCTCTGTGATGGCAGCGTACAGCTCCTTTTTGGAGAGACTGCTGTTATGTAAGATGTCGCCGATTAAATCATCAGGAGCTGTGACGGTGTTCCTCTTCAGCTTCTTGTCGATGTAGACTTTGGCTGTGTAAACACAAAGCAGAGTATGTTTACAGCAAATGCCACTGGAGTCAGCGTGTTTCTGTCAAGTGTTGTGTGTCTTTTGGCTGGGAACAAAAAAGACTCATGTTAATGCTTCTTAATGAACGTGGGGTGAAGACTGATAGTTCATGTAGCTCTCTCTTGGGTTAATGACAAGATTTCAGATTGGGCTTTTTTGAAAAAATCCACACTAAAGACAAGTCTAACTTGTTGGTTGGACATTTAAATTAAGTTTAGATGAGACTTTGGCGCCATCAGGTGAAACAGGTGCCCCATGTACGGTATGATGCGACAGCCATCAATGTGCCAGCTTACCTGACTTTCTCCACATCTTTTCTTACTGTCCATTAAAACAGTTCCTAAATAGGTTCAGAACAAGACCCATAAAGTGGTGCATCATCTAAATTTGTCCACAGGGGGCGCCAAAATCAAACCAAGAAGTTGCCCACAGCCACATGAATTAAAAGTACCGTAATTTCTGTACTACTGGTGCACCTGAATATAAGCCGCACCCACTAAATAGAACAAAGAATTCTGCGTTTCTGGGTGAAACGTCATGTAAATGGGGGCTTAATGTATTGGCAGCATGAAGCTCTTTAGCCTGTAGAAATCCATAAATCACTGTTTGTGTGAAAAAAAGTAGAGACTTATACTCTGGTAATTATGGTAAAGTTTTCAAGTGATCAGACTATTAACTGTGGATAAAAGGTCATTGCTGACATTCAGTAGATTAAGTCAATCTATATTTGTTTTGCTGTTTTATGAGAGTCAAAAACAAATAAAAATGTTACATTTTAGCGTGGTTTGCTAAGAAAATTTATGATTTCTTTTTGGAAGTTCTGACCCTTATTGTTCAAGTGTCAAACACTGAAGATGTACATAGTCCCAAATGAGTGTTTTTGTGATATATTTCCCTTAAGAGTGAAGTCTCTTAAGGTCCTCACCCTGTGAGATTTATCCATCCAGTTATTAATGTGAGATGCTGGTTATAGGATACGTCAAAGTAAGTTTCTATTTCTGGATTTGTGAATCTAATGCCCGAATGTCCTAGCATGACACGGCATGTATATGATCGCAAAGGTGCGCAAAGGAGTATGAGTCTATTTCTGAACAGCTTCTCCTGATGCACCCGTTTGTTCCCTGAATGTTTATATGAGCTGTGACCTCAGAAGTGCCGAGCATCATCATGTTATTTAACCACATGACACAACAACACGACACAAACTCAATGTGTGATACGCAATCAAAGCAACAAGTGAAGTTATCATGAGGCGTCCTCAAGCGCTGTTTCTTCATGCAGCTGGTGTATTGTGTTGATGTGTGTGTTTTCATCCGACAGGTTGTAACAGGCAGTATTCAAATAAACAGCACAACCAGCATCATCTTCTTCCTCCCCTCAACCTCCAGCCTACTACAAATATTTGGCAGAGCTTTCCCACTTAGGTCATGCAGTTTACTACAACTCTGGCGCCACTTGCCCTGAATGCCAAGTACACACACACACACACACGAGCAGAAAAAACAGAGAGGCACCCAGTTCAAACCCACCCTCCCTCTTTATCTCCTCTATCTCCCCTCTGACGGGAACTGAGCTCAAACTGGTCCGAACGTCACCCAGAGGAGGAGACACACTGAACCAGAGCTTTGTGTATCGTAGAATGAATGTGTGTTTGTTTTTACCTGTGCTGAAAATGCGGTCCCATGCTGCAGTATGATCCCGCCATATTTTGGTGTTGAAGTTCTTGTGCATCTTCACCGGTGTGACCATCATCATGCCGAACGTGCCCATCATCTGTGGAGGAAAACAAAGGACAGATGATCAGAGACTCAGTCGTTGTCACCTCTTTGTTGAAGGTCTTCATCATGGTTCACTTCTTGCACTCGCTGCCCTGTGAGACCTTTGTGAGCCTCCACTTATCTTGTCCTGACTGTGTGTGTTGATCATATTGGTTTGGCCCAGTAAATACAGTGAGAGTGTCAGAGTGACACTGGTGAACCCCATGAACTATGATCACTTTTTGCAGACTCTCTCACACACACACACACACACATGAGGCAGATTTGTGCAGAATAACAGCAGGTACTCACCGTTTTCACGGCTGTGATGAAGTTCATGGCTTCCTCGTTGACTTTTTCCTGCAGCAGACCGAATCTCTTGTCGTAGAGGATGAGACAGATGGCTGAACGATAAAGAAAGTCACAGAATATAAGTTCAACATGTGGAATCTTTATGTTTTAGCACTTGTAGACATGTTAGAACAAACAAACTGTCACACTTAGCTTAGGATACTACAGAGGTTAAGGAAGTTGGTTGATAGATTTAACACAAGTTTGAGTCATCCTCTATGTAAAAATACCAAAACGTTACCTCCAATCACAAATTCAAGACCCTCATAAAGAGATTTGTAACATTTTTGTGACATATTTTGTCCTCAAGGGACATCTTAACTTAACTGAATCATAAATAAAGTCACAAAATAGAAGTTCAATGTGTGTCATCTTTGTATTTTCAGCACTTCTAGACTTACAAAACTTAAGATATTACAGAGATTAAATAAGTTAGTTGATCGATCCAAACCAAGTTTAACTCATTTTATACATACAAATATCAAAACGTTTTCTCCAAACACAAATTTAAGACCCTAACATTGAGATTTTTGAGATTTTGGTGACATTTTCTGGACTAAAAGGGAGTTCAGCATGTTGACTAGCCAATTATTGCAAATACAAGCTTGATTTATTTTATGGTTGGTGGATTGCAAACAACTTTTCGTCATCTTACATGCAAAAACCCAAAGCATTTCCTCCCAAAACACAAATTCAAGACCCTCAAATGTAGAAAGAAAGACCACTTTTGAGAAATTTAATGGGCTGTAAGCGATTAATCGAGAAAAAGCAGTTGAACTTACTCTCAAATGACCATTTATTCAACTCGAAGTACAAGTCCTCAATCTTTCCATCGCGATTTATTGTCCCAATTCTGTCCACGAAATCCACCAACACCTGCATTTACAGACAAACTGAGTGAGCCATCGATCATTCATGAGAGAAAATCCTGATGAACAAGTCTTTAAAATGCGCTTTACCTGGTTTATTTTGCGATCAAGCTTCACCACCTCTGTAGGCTTCATGAGTTTGTGCTGAAAGACGCTCCTCACCCTCTGCCAGTCCTCTCCCTCCCTGCAAACACAGTCTGGATCAGAGCGCGCTCACTGAAAAAACTTTATACAGCCACGGACTTCAAGTCTTGGCGAGATTTGCGCATTTTCCGTCTAAACGCATGAGACACAGGAGGAATTAGGAAAGCGTGCTTACAGGATGAGGAGTCCGTACGCTTCGTCTCTCATGTCTCTGTATGCTGTCCAGGGTTTGATCTCCAGCCTCTGAGGGTAGTTTCCCTCCCCTCTGTAGAGCGCCTCCAGTAAGCAAGGTGCGCCAATGTGCACTGACTTAAAGGAGCCCAGCTTTAACCGGAAAATCTTACCGAATTTCTTATGGTAATCAATCTGGGGAGGGAAAACACACATCAGAAACAGTCAGATGAGAAGTATAAGACATGCTTTTTTAAATCTCATTGTGTTTAAGTTGCAAGATTTAGCAGGAAAAACACGCGTAATGCAGAAATAAACAGACTCGTGTTGGTGATTTTGTCATACCAGAGCCTCATGTTGCCTCGTCAGACCTCCTTTCCGCAGAATGTCAACCAAACTGCCCACCAGGGGCCAGTTGGTGGGTCCCGGGATCGAGTCCAGGCTGTGCGCTCTGAAGGCAGCGTGCGGGCAGCGCGCAGCCTCCACAGCATCCTTCTCCTCCAGGACGCACACAGAGGATGTGGGTTTGAAGTGCTGCAGCCCCACAGTCTTTTTTTTCAGCAGCTCCACGATCTGAGGAACTTTTTGGATCTGCGCCCTCATCCTCAAATCTGAATATTGTTATTTTGTCTAAAAATACCACGGATTGATCTGGTGTCACTCAGCTGCTCTTCTTTATTATCTTGGGAGTTTCTCGTTTCTTGGAAGTGTCACACCTTCACGCCATTATATATACCCTGAGAGTGTTTATTCCTGCCTGCACCGAACCAATCAGGGGCCGCTCCTGTCTGGTGTGGCCGTCGAGCCTACTATTCATTTACGGTTGCACGTTGGGAGGATCGTATGACCCCAGGAAGTGCCCTGGCCCCCCCTCCGCTTTATAAATAAACACGGGCCACATCGGAGGTGATGCGGTTCGCTTGAACCGTCTTTTAGTGCGACCCGCGACGAAAAGAACCGAAACTTTGGCAAAGCAAATACTACTGTCACACTTCTGCGCCGTGGGCAAATATTTGACCGATTGCAGGTTGCGTGCGTGTGTGTTTGCTTTGTTCGTGTTTTGGAGTGTGTGTTCTCTGCAGAGGGGTGAAGGGGGGTAACTGGTGCTTCTCTTGTTGAATATTTGTCACAATAAAACCCAA
>RPOG01000876.1:194807-207847 GCA_008086565.1 Thalassoma bifasciatum | reverse complement strand
CTCACATTAGCCTTGATCAAGGAAATAATTCACAGCTCCAGTCTCATTCTCACACTATCAGCCCGCGGCAATTAACTCCATAAAAATGTTATTTGCACTTTCTGTTTCAACTTAGGTATTAATTTTGCAATCAATTAGCCGAGTTCAGTTTCCCAGACTCATTTTCCTGATGGATGTCTGTCGTGACTGAGAACTAAACTCCAGGAAAACTTTTCCACCTGAGTTTTTTTCAAAGAAGTGATGTGAGTAAAAAGGAAGAAGCTTCAAACACTGAAGCACTCGAAGGCATCGCTGTGCTGTAAAATCACTCAGATCACTCAGACGGTTCAGGTTGTGTTTCTGTCAGGATCACAGGACACCTAATAACACCTGCTCTCCTCGGGGCTCGGCCTCAGACTCACAGAGATGATGGAGCTCATCTGAGGCCGGACAGGAGGAGTAAATCAGCTCCTCATCCTCCTCCCGTCCACACACACATGAGCCCTCCTCGTCCTCTGGGGAACTCAGCGTTGAAATTTATGGCTGAATTTTACCGTCTGCCTGGGGGAGTTTCACCTACACCTACCCAGAATGCATCAGGTCTCCTGTTATTTCTTGTAGGAGCAAGGTTGTGAAAGCATCTGTTGTGATTTTATATGAATAGTCAACTTTTTTAAGCTTATTCTTACGCACATTTTTTCGTACCCCTATGGAGATGTTGAGGTAAGGGTTGTGGCTCAGCATTTCAACATTAAGCATTTGCTGAAAGGAAATGTGTCAGTGAATATCCAGTTTAAACATGTGTTTCGAGCCTGACCGATATGGGATTTTTGGGGCCGATGCCGATATCGATACTGGGGGCAAAAAAACGGCTGATATCCGATAAACTGGCCAATAAACTAATACCCAAAATATGTTACAAGACAAAGAAGCAGAACACAAAAAAATTTAAACTTAAACTAATGGGAGGTGTTTTTGAACTAATACTTTATGTGTTTTTAAAATGCTCATCTATCAATTGGTTATTTACTAGCTAATGAAAAGTCCCATCTTCCATTTAATGCGAACAACTAAACTAGATTGTAAAACAAAATTACAACAAAATACTTTGGCGGTTTTCATAATTATTTTAATGAAGACATTAACTTGTTAATTTATTAGCTCAGGTTAATCCTGGATGTTATTATGCAGTGAAGTGAGACTCTGTATATTAGTCTGTTGATTAATGGTGGACATGGGAGTTAACAGTTGCATATATTGTTCGACAAAGATGCAACTTACACAACGTTAAAACGTCATATTATAGTCTTAAATAAGATAAAATAAAGTTTATACTTCTGCTACATAATGGCTGATGTTGATTAATCGGTGACGCTATCAGGCTCTACATGTGTTCAACAAAAATCCGAGACTGTTTTAAGCCGAACTACTGTCCATTCTCTGCCGTCTGAGTGCGACCTGTGTTCATAGGTTTCGTGAAACTACACTGTGAGAAAAATGAAACGGCCCTGAAGCCGTGTGAGCTTCGGCTCGCTTTACGACATCAGGGTGTGAACAAAATAGCTCAAGGAAAAAATGTAACATCGTATCATTTCATCACCTGAATCACAGCAAATAAAAAAAAATAAAAAAACTTCAGCGGAGAAAGTATCAGCAAATCTCAGCGAATGAAAGAACCTTAACGACTCTGATGCTCTGTAAGGGCTTCTTGTTCACGTCCTTTGTCGTGTGATGTGATCCAAAGTGTGGAGGTGTGAAAGTCTGCAGAGTTTGAACCTTTGTATCAAGCTCTTTCACCCTCCACACAAACATCTCTGCCACTTTTCATCTTCACGACTAAAAGAGAGAGTGAGAGAGAGACTGTGGATGTTTTCAAGGACGGACTTGAAGCCTGCTCCATTATCTCCATTAGAAAATTCAAGGGTCTGGAGACGACAGAGACTTTCAAAAGACACAGAGATGCTAGAGAGGAATTGTTGGGCGTGGATGACGACAGGCTTTTCACTCAGAAACACGTCGACTGTAGCCTTGGTCAAACACACAGCTCAGTTTTTTTAAAGTCACACTGAGTCCTCAAAGACAGATGAGAGTTTCACTCAGAGTGAATAAGACACAAACACAAAGCATGAAACTCATTATCTCCACAAATTAGCAACCTCTCAGACAAAGCCATTGGTTTTTCCAGCTTCCGTTTTTCAAGGCACAGAATTTAGTTTTGGCTGTTTCTAGATTGTTTTTTTTTCCTGTAATCTTTTCTGATATAAAAACAGAAAACTTCAACCAAACTACAACTCCAATTCCAATCAAGTTAGGATGTTGTGTAAAACGCAAATAGAAACAGAATACAATGATTTGCAAACCTATTTCACCTATATCCACTTGTTCAAACTGATAAACTTCATTGCTCTTTTGCTAAATGACTCATTTTGAATTTTATTTTCTGCATCTCGTCCCTAAAAATCTTGGACAGGTTGAACTAAAGTCTGTTAAAGTTGCTGATGCTGAAAAAACAGCTGTTTGGATCATTCCACAGGTGAACAGGTTGATTTAAACAGGTGAGTGTCATGATTGGGTATAAAAGGAGCATCATCCCCAAAAGGCTCAGTCCTTCACAAGCAAAGATGGGGCCAGGTTCACCACTTTGTCAACAACTGCGTGAGCAAATAGTCCAGCAGTTTAAGAATAATGTTTCTCAACTTTGTCCAACTACAGGAATTGATGGATTTCATCATCTACAGTCCATAATATCATCAAGAGATTCAGAGAATCTGGAGAAATCTCTGCACGTAAGCAGCAAGGCCCAAATCCAACATTGAATGACCGTGACCTTTGACCCCTCAGGCGGCGCTGCATTAAAAACCCACATCATTGTGTAAAGGATATTAGCACGTGGGCTCAGGAACACTTCAGAAAACCATTGTCAGTTAACACAGTTCATCACTACATCTACAAGTGACAGTTCAAACTCTACCATGCAAAGACAAAGTCAGACATCAACAACACACACAAACGCCGCCAAACTCTTTTTGGAAATCATGGACGTGGTGTCCTCCGGGCCGAAGGGGAAAAGGACAATCAGGATTGTTCTCAGCGCAAAGTTCAAAAGCAGCATCTGTGATGGTATGGGGGTGTGTTAGTGCCCCATGGCATCATGGGTAACTGTCCCAGTATCTGTGAAGGCAGCATTAATGCTGAAAGGTACAAACAGGTTTTGGAGCAACATCTGCTGCCATCCAAGACACTTTGTCTTTTTCAGGGACGTCCCTGATTATTTCAGCAAGACAATGAAACCAAGACACATTCTGCTCCTGTTACAACAGCGTGGATCCGTAGTAGAAGAGTGCAGCTACTAGACTGACCTGGACTGTTGATCAACTGAAGTTGTCCAACAAGAATGTGAAGGAATTCCAGCTCCAAAGCTTCTAATTCAAAATGAGTGAATATTTGTGGAATAACAAAGTTTATTCAATCGACTTTATTTACTTTTCACACAACGTCCCAAATGCACTGGAATTGTGTTTGGAACCTTCTTGATTCAAACTGAATCGATTTTTTTCTTGCCTGAGGTTTAAAATCTTACTTTCAGTTTGCTGCAGGTTTAAAATCTCTGGAAACAGCAAAGAAATATTGCTGATCCTGTGGAGAACTCAGAGTCTCAGCCCACAGAAAACTCCTCTAAAACTTGCAGCAAAACCTCCTCAGAGACATTTTATCAGCATCAAGCAGACGTCTATGTTTGATTCGATACCTTTAAGGTGCTTGATTACACTTTAATCTTCACAGTAAACTCCTACTTTACCTCTGCGGTGACCCGTCTTAATACACGCATTAATATTTCACCCCTCCTAAAAACTTTAAACGGGAGCGAGGCGTGCCAGTCTTTAATTCCAACGTGTTGAATAATTGATGCCGTTGGATCCTGATGCACTGCAGAGCTTCAGTGGCCTCTCCACTGGAACAAATTTACATCTTCTTACCCACTGATCTACATTTCCCATCAGGCCTAAAGTGCCCGCCAAATCCCTCCCTAAACAGAGAGAGACATGAAAAGTATCAGGTTAGTTCATTGTTGGAGGACTGTGGCTCCGTCTCACTCTACCTGAACATGTTTCTGCAGACGATGCTTCAATGAATCACCACAACCAGGGGAATTTAAATACACTATTACAACATGCAGCAAGATTTTTCAGTGAGTTACAATATTTTACTCAACGTCCTGTGAAATCAGAGTTTACTGAAAGTCTGTCATGTGGTTTGAAGCATTTTCGCATTACTCAAACCTCAAAATAAGGCCACAGACGAGACAGGACTGTAGTTTTCTCAGGACTTTGGTTCCTCTTTGTCACTTCTTTTCCTGCTTCCAAAATAAATCTTAATTCCTGAGAGTTAAATCACCTCCGGTTTTAAACCCAGACGCTGATAAAGACGAGGGTTTTCAGAGGACAGTCCTGGATTTGGCTCTGAGTTTCTCTCTCTCCCTGTGTGTGTGTGTGTGTGTGTGTGTGGTCTGTTTACTGATTCTTAGTTTTTACCAAACACTTTTTGATTTTCTGTTTTTCTGCTCTTTAAACTGATGTTGGATTTACACCAAGATTCTAAAAACTCTCCTTGGCACTTTGACATCAACATTTAACTGTGAGTTAGATCGTTGGAACATGTTCACTGAGATCACCCACTGTCATGTCCATGTTTTGCTGTTTTTTTTTACAGTTTTATGATCCAGGTTGTGGCTGTACTTGTGGCTCTTTTAGCCACTGCTTTTAAGTCTGTTTTCCAGTGCTCAGATTTGATACATCTTCAAACAGATTTACCCTTTAACTATCTACAGGACCAAGTGGTTTAGCACATTTTGAGTCACCATATTTCCATATGTGGAGTCTTGAACTTAACTCAAACTGATTCAACCATCTCTGCTACTTGGTAGAAGTATAAGATGAATCTTGAGACATAAAAATGTGTTTGTTTTTTCTTTTGTTGCACCACTACAGCTGAGTTGTTGAGATGACATATTGGAGGCTTGAAAATGTGATTTTGTTTTGCACTTTGTTCTTTTATTTTTTTCATGCAAATTGAATGTTTTGCTCAGTAGCATTCAATCACAAGTAAAAATGAATGTCGAAGTTATTCGTTATTGCACTTTAGTCGTGATGGAAATCTAAAATTGCAGTTTTTCCTTGTTTCATGCCATATTTCCCTGGGCTGAAATGACGTTGCTCAATATTGTGTTGCATACTTACAGAAATCAAAGTGGCATTTTATGTGACTTTTTCTTACTATTTGTGGTATTTGTATAAAATTTAATCCAATAACCACTGAGGGACATTTCAGCCACTGACTAGGGGTCAATATTTTAAAAACTAAAAGGTTTGTTAAAATAAGAAAAAAAAAAAAGATTGTGGGTTTTACTCACCCATTGCAACAATAAATGCCAAAAAAAGGTTGTTTTCCTTTTTCATGGTGGGATAACAAAGTCTCCTGAAATGTATAGTTATTGATTCATAAAAAAATCTGATAAAATGTTTTTTTTTTCAATAGCTATCATTTTTTTAAAGTTAAAAAACAGCACACCAAACAACTGTATTCTATGTTTTAGTGTTAAGTTAGCATTTAACTATGTAGCTTAGTATTTCTAGTTTTTTATTTTGAAGTGTTCCAGAATCTTTAGTATTTTATCAGTCAGTATTTTGGTATTTGTGGAATTTTGTTATGAGTATTTTAGTACTTTTTTGTATTTTATTATCAAGTATTTCAATATTTTTAGTTTTTGAGTATTCAAGTAATTTCTTTTCTATTTTTATTTTCCTGGATTTAGAAGTTTAGCATTATACTAAAGGCTAAACTTTGTGTGCAAGACTGAGCTTTATGCTGTTTCTTATCTTTGTCTGTAGTTGTTTACTGCTCCATGTGTCTTTAATTGTCCCTTGAGGATAAAAATGACATTTTTCTATTTAAAAATTTACTTAGAATAAAGTCTACACCCTGATCAGGAGAAATAAAATTGTCACTTTGTGCACTAATCCTGGATATTCTGTATTTACAACACAGTATAGGGGGATAAAAAACTATAATTTACTAAACTATGATTTTGTACAATATGGTTGCCACTTGCTTGTACATGAACATGAAAAATGAACATCCAACTGGATAAAATGGTGACAGATAAAATCAATTTGTAAAAGTCTGAATTCTATTAATTCTAACTTGTTCAAAACATTTGACCAAGTCTTCAGTTGGGAGTTTGATGTTTTGTCCAACATCTGAGTCATAACAAGAGGATGAAATTACCAGAGTTTATCTTCTTTTGTAACTTTTTAAAGTAATGTTATGTAATCCCATTAGACCCTCACATTACAACCCGAAAACATCTTTCTCTAACGTCCTTTTTCATCCAAACAAGCGGCTGCATTGTACTTTTGGTTCTTGGAGAGTAAAGTGATTCATGTTGTTGCTGTGGTACCTGCACTCTGTCTGTGTTTTCAGGCTGTAAAATCATTTGTGAAGCTCTGGAGGTGTTTTAACGTATCGGCGGGAAGCTGCTTTTTTTCCTCCAGCGGGGCAGAAAATGTGAAACGCTTCAGGGAGTTTCATCAGCCTCTGAACTGAGACAGAAACTCCTAAAGTGCTTTCATCACTCCGGGGAAACACAGGATTTCATGGCTTTCTGCAGCGATTCAAGCCGCCTGGGACTGAAAATGGCTTTCTGCTGTGAAAAAACCTGCAAAAGCACAAATAAAGGGAATAATGAAGGTGAGACTAATGAAAACCATGATTTAAAACCAAGAGACGCTGGGTATGAAGTTTAAATCCACATATAGCTGAGTGTAAGAGCATGTAATACATCTCCTTCAGAGCTACAGCCTCTTTCTGCAGCTATAAAAAATGTATTGAAGCCAAAGGAATGTGTTCTCTTTATAGACTGAACAGGAGAATAACCATCTTATCCTCTACATCCTTATCTGAAGTTTTCTGTCAGCACTTCTTTAGCCAATCACAAGTCAAACAAACAGCATTTAACGGACACTTGAGCCTTTGTGCATGCTGGCATGCATTGATCCATTAACCAAACTAAAAAATGTAAATATGTAGATACTAAATATTTCCCAATATAACTTGGCACAGTGGAAATAAAGTCATGTTACCTCACAGATTTTTTCACAAGGGAACTTAAAGGTGGGGTATGCAGAAATTTTCTTTTTTCTGTGGCTCAGTGTCAGCTGCAGCGCATGCTCACTACCCCCGACCGTAGCTAAAGGCATGGCTAACAGTAGTAGCTTTGTATTTGGGTCAATGACAAAAAGAGGGTCTAAAAACTTATTTTTAAAAAGTTCTTTGAAAATGGATAAAAACATATTTCTGAGAGAAGAATTATGTTTTCTAACAGATTTCAGTAGTTGACCAACATTTCAAAGTTTTTAGGTTCATTATTTTTTAGTATTTTTAATTTGAGCACCCAAAAATGTCAGGTGGCGCAACCAAATATATGAAAATATATTTATATGTTCCTGTTATTTTTTCTGTGTGAAATTATTGGCAAGTATCTCTCAAGTGTCTGTAGTGACTCATACATTTTCATTTTGTGTGTTTCATTTCTTTTATTTGTGAATAAGATAAATAATTTGATGTTAAAATAACATTTCACATTATTACATTGGTTGTTCCACCTGACATGGAAATTGTTCCAGTCACCAATGAAGTGAAAAAACCTTTTTTATCAGTATTTCAGAGAAATCTACAAACTTTTCCACTTGGTCACAAATGTCATTTGGGCTCCTCTGGCTGATGCAGTTTCCTGTNGTTTTTGTTTCCACATCAATACCAATCGTGTTTTGTGATTTTCGAGGACAAATTCATCAAAGATGTACTCGCCAATCAAAGCTTTCGTGTCCTTGAGAAGCTGCCAGCCTTTAATCGTCATCTCGCTTCCCTTTAAAACACATTTATTTCCTCCGTGTCAGTGGCAGACATCGTCACGATTCTGACAATCCATATTGAATTTCTCACTTCTGTCTGGCTCTTGTTTTTTCTCCATCAGGAGACTTATTGCTGTGTCACTCTGAGACGCGGCGCTGCCCATTTATTTTTCCATTATTTCAGCTGATGAATATTTTTATGTCTCTGTTTTTGTTGTGGATGCATTAAAGTGTCACTTGAAAGTCATAAAGAAAAAGAGGGATGTGCTCCAAATACCTCTTAAACTTTGTGTTTCATCAACAGCCCTTCAAATCTGACCAGAATCAGACTAATTTCAGCAAAGACGATGTTCAATATCACATCAATGACAGACATCAGCCTTTGTATCAAACCGCATGTCACCACTTCAAGTCCAGCGTCCAGTGTTTCTATAAAAAGGAAAATAAATTCATTGTTTGTTTGATTGTGGAATCCATTGACTGTATATAGAATAAACAGCGTGCTTCCGTCTGTCACCGTTCTACGATTTTGAAGCCAAAAAACCCTGTTTCTCTAGCCGCCATTGTGCAGCCAGAGTCTGCGCAGTAGAGAATTTCCGGTGGAGCCAAGTAAAAAAGAGAAATAAAAATATTTATTTCTCCTTCTTCAGAAGGTTTAGTCTCCTTTTGTCTCTCCCGAAGTTTCTTATATCCCCGATAAAAACTACTCACGAACGGCAGCTGTCAACTATCGTAAAACGAAACTTATATCACGGTTTTTAACGTCCAATAACTAATGAGAAACTAACTTCACAGAAAAAAAAACACCTGAACACCATGCAGCCAGATGACAGCGTCATAGTACCTTAGAGTAAAGATGAGAGAAACGTTTCTACGAGGTATCGTAATTTTTTAAAGTTTTCCCAGCTCATATCTTGAATACATGGGGAGGCGGGGCTTATGACCTATACTGCAGCCAGACACCAGGGGGCGGGGCTTATGACCTATACTGCAGCCAGACACCAGGGGGCGGGGCTTATGACCTATACTGCAGCCAGACACCAGGGGGCGGGGCATCTGCTGGAGGCTTCAGTTTGAGCCGAACGTCGTTACGTCCACTCATTACACAGTCTATGGTGGAATCTAGTAATTGCAACAAGCTGACAGTTCTTCTTCTGGCCACTAGGGGCTGCTACAGAAAATAAATCCTGTACTAAAGGGAAAGAGAACTAACAACGGAGTAAAAGAGCGACTAAAAGACAAAGAAAAACAGATGAAAGCGCCAAATTTGCAAGTTTATAAAGGGGTGAAAGAAAATTCAAGTGGCAAATTTGCGAGCTTGAAAGTGGAAAATTTAAAAGTTAATGAAGAGGCAAATGTACAAGTTCAAAACTAGCATATTTATGAGGTAAAAGAGTGGTAATATTAAGAGTCCATCAAGTGGCAAATTACGTGTTTAAAAGTGGCAAACTAACAATTTTATTAAGAAGGAAATTTACAAGTTAATGAAGTGGCAAATGTACGAGTTTAATACTAGCATATTTACAAGATAAAAGAGTGGTATTTTTTTCGAATTATAAACTGGCCAATTTACAAGTTAATGAAGTAGCATTTTAACAAGTTTATTTGGTGGCAAACTGACATGTTTATAAAGGGGCAAAAGAGAATTCAAATCACAAATTTTGCGAGCTTGAAAGTGGAAAATTTAAAAGTTAATGAAGTGACAAATTAAAGAGTTAATAAAGTGGCAAATGTACAAGTTTAATACTAGCATATTTATGCGGTAAAAGAGTGGTAATATTAAGAGTTTAAAAGTGGCAAATGACGAGTTTAAAAGTGGCAAATTACGAGTTTAAAAGTGGCAGACTTACAAGTTTATTACGAAGCAAATTTACAAGTTAATGAAGTGGCAAATTAACAAGTTTATGAAGAAGCAAATTTACGAGTTTAAAAGTGGAAAATTAATGAGTTCATTAGGTGGCAAACTTACATGTTAATAAAGAGGCAATTCAACAAGTTTATAAAGTGGCATACTTACGAATTAATAAAGTGGCAAATTTACGAGGTTATTACGGTCAAAACATGTGACTCAAACGAAGCACAAAGTATAGGCTTAAATTTGGGCTTAAGGCTAAAACTGGGCTAATCTGTTTGCTCTGCTTGGTGAGGTTGGAGTTAGTAGATGAGCACTGGTAGGACACAACCAGGATTCACTAACGTTACACAGTACTGACATGTCTTAGAGCACCAGGCTGTGAGCAGCTAAGCTAAATGTAGTTTGTTTGTTGTCATGATTCAAACACTAGTGCTATATAACTGTTGAAAAATACACTCCCTCTGAATTTGGTAGATCTACCTTGACTGTCCTTCTTTTTTTGCTTTAGCAGTCATGGTGAGAATCCAAAAGAGCGTTCAAAGACTTCAACAAAAATACTGTAAGATTTTACACTTCGGACACCACCAGCATCGACTTAAAAGAGGAATGAGAGAAACTCTGCTTTGATCATCTCTGTCCGTCTTCAGCTCTCTGACCTTGTTTCCATGTTTCAGGAAGAATTCGACCTCCAGAGGAAACGAATCACCTTCATTTTTCATCTGCAGGATCTTCAGGAGAGTTAGAGGAAGCTTTACCTGGACTCAGTCCGGATCAATAAGAGCATAATGTGAGCGTCCTTGTTAGGCGACGAGGAAGGTTATCTTAATCAGAGTGTTTTCAGCGGCTGTGGAGAGGCTCATCCTGATGGTGGGTTCAGGAGGAGGGATGTGATTGGTTTGTTGTCCAGTTCATTTTCAGACTTCATCTATTCAAATAACACAACTTATACTTTTCACAGTAAATGCTGCAAGTTTCTTGACATAAATCTCAAAATAAAATGGCAACAGAACTTGTATTGAAGTTACACTGCCCAGTAGTGTTCAGATGGGGTATTGCACTCGAATGCAGTGGCTCTAAGCCCCAAGGGTTTATTTATTTATTTTTAATTTTAATTAAAGAAAACAAAAATCAACTTAAACTAATTGAGACCTGAATGAAACACTGGGGAGAAAAACAGCCCAAGTTTGTTTTTGAACCTTTATGTTATTGAGCCTGAAAAAGAACGAGTCAACGTTTTTGTTATTCCTTTTTTTGAGTTATTTACAGACTAAAATTATGTCTTAATTGCTTAACTAGTAAAAAAATATCTGCCAATGGAATAAGAAAAATTAGCTCTTCAAATTTCTTGAAATTTCAAAAAACACAAAACATTTATTTTTACCCCATTTGCAATTATTTTTTGGTCGTTAAATAACTTGAAATGTGACATTTTTCTGGATTGGCACTTAAAAGTGGCTCATATTGAGAAAAAAAAAAGACAATTTTTCTTAAACTGAGGCAAAACAGTTTTTGCAGTGCAAAACTGGGTTCATAAACAATCGCTCATTGAACTCGTTTAGAAAAAACACTGTAGTTCAGATCATACGAACTGAGCTGATACAACAAATTCTGGAAAAATAATGAAAAGAAAACAGCTAAAACAACCCTGCCTGAATTTCTGTGATTAGATATTGTTTAAAATTTTTCAAAATGATTTGGCGACCCCCAAAATTCATATCGCGACCCCGTTGGGGTCACGACACACAGGTTGGGAATCGCTGCTGTAATGTATTGCTCACAATGGCACTGATTTAAGTCTTCTGCAACCATATGGATTGCTTTCGATTTCTACCGTAAATGTTCTTTCACCTTTGCATTTATTTTTTTGACAAATCCTATTTCCCATCGCCTTAACGTCTTACATCCTCTTTGATTCAAGAACACGATCGGCTCACAGCCACCAGAGTCTTCCCAAGATGTCGACAGCTGTAATTTCAGATTCAGACCGGCGTCTTCACAACCTGAACTCCCTGATCCCCAAACAATGTGTACAGTTCAGTTATTGTTGTTTAGTTGTGCTGATCCAGATTGCGATGTGCAGCGATGTTTCCGTCCTGAATCTGTCAGTGCAGATGAAACGCGGAGCCGCTCAGGAGCCTTTAGTTCAGCTGTTGCACATCAGTCGTCTCCCGCTGTCATCCAACATGTTGTCTTCACTCGCCGCTTCACGCTGAACTCGAGCGGCTGAACCCCATCTTCTTGTCTGTGCGAATGAAAATCAAACACACCTCTTTGTAAAAACAATCGTGTCACATGTGGCAGTAAGTCAGAAGAGATCTTCCTCTGGAGGCTTTAACGTACATCTGATCGTCTTTTTTTACCTTGACAAGCATCTCTGACTGTAACAGAGCCACATATCACGACACTGAGCACTCACTCAACACATCAATACATACGTAACTGCTGACGACCTCTCAGAGGTGAGATTTTAGAGCCCATGTTTATTCCGTCATCAAACAGGTGGTACAGTTGTGCTCAAAAGTTTACATACTTGGCAGAATTTATGATTTCTTGGCCCCCAGTTCTTAACAGCGTGTGTTTCCCCCTTTAACATCAATGACAGCTTGAAGTCTTTTGTGCTGGTTGTGGATGAGGCTCTTTATTTTCTCAGATGGTAAAACTGACCATTCTTCTTGGCAAAAAGCCTCCAGTTCCTGTCGATTCTTGGTCTGTCTTGCATGAACTGCAGGTTTGAGATGAAATAGAGATCAGGAGACTGAGATGACCACTCCAGAACCTTCACTTTATTCTGCCCCTATTTTCTCTGATGGTAAAACTGCCCATTCTTCTTGGCAAAAAGCCTCCAAATCCTGTAAATTCTTGCTCTGTCTTGCATGAACTGCAGGTTTGAGATCTCCCCAGAGTGGCTCAATGATATTGAGGTCAGGAGACTGAGATGGCCACTCCAGAACCTTCACTTTATTCTGCTGTAGCCAATGGCAGGTCCACTTGTCCTTGTGTTTTGGATCATTGTCATGTGTGAACGTCCAAGTACGTCTCATGTGCAGCTTCTGGGCTGATGAGTGTAAATTTTCCTCCAGTATTTTCTGATAACATGCTGCATTCATCCTTCATTCATCAGTTTGGACCAAGTTTCCTGAGCCTTTGTAGCTCACACATCCCCAAAACATCAGTGATCCACCTCCGTGTTTCACAGTAGGAATGGTGGACCTTTCATCATAGGCCTTGTTGACTCCTCTCCAAATGGAGCAATGTTTATGGTTGTGGACAAAAAGTTCACTTTTGCTCTCATCACT